>JALXJV020000026.1:493096-539763 GCA_024633595.2 Lepomis macrochirus | reverse complement strand
AGTTCAATCACAGCACCTTATTTCATGTCATATGCTGCGTTCCAGGAAACTCGAAACTGGGAAATTTCCGACTCCAACTAGAAAGACTATCCTGAACGCCACTTTAAGTCGGATTTCCTATTTGTGAACTCGGAGAAAAAATTTGTACCCCGACTTCACGAGAAGCAGCTGAATGACGTCACAAAACAATGTCAGCGTCCATTGAAGCACACTTTGTAAATGGCAAACCATCAACTAAAAGGCAACAAAACGTATATTTCCATGTATTTGCAACATTAAAATAATACATACGATCATGTAGTAAAACCTGTTCTGCATGTACATTGATGTAGAAATATGTTTTACGCATACGGTAGGTGGCTACAGCTAAGAATCTCGTAAAGTCATATTTTCTGCATAAAAGTTATTGTTTACAAACATTACAAAGTGAAACCAACAACATTGACTGACTTGAGGGCTACCAATTTATAGCCAGAGGGGAACACAGAACTAGTAACGTCTGGGCTATTTATGTCAGTTGTTGCAGTTAAACTGCCATCCTTTTAATTAACAGCTAAAGCACTGCTGAGGGTGCAACTGTGTGCACACTTTGTCACGGTCAGCCATGATTTTCGTTCACTTTCGGCGTCATGCACCACCATGCACCAGGAACGTGTCGGAATTCGGAAGTTTCAACTGGTAAATATCCCAGTTCCGACCGGTCTCGAACGCGCCATTATTCCTCTTGGATCCTCAGGTGACCCAGAAACCAACCTGGTCCTGTCTGTGATTGGACGCTGCAGCTGATCAGCTGCTGTGAAACCACATCAGCACAGTTTAAAACCAACAGCAGCTGACAAAGAACAGAAGCACCTCAGCTGTCATGTTGCTCTCACTGTTTAGATGGACTCTGTTTTCTGACTCAACATGGTGTTAAAATGAGTGTGTTAACTGTCTGAACTCCTCTTTCCTCACATCTCTTCCTTCCATCTCTCCATCACGTCTTCAGAGGGAGCCACTAATACTCAGGGAAAAGACAGGACTGATGGACATGTGGAGACACTTCATACAGATGAGACAGACGATCCACATGTGATGCTGCTGTCAGCAGAGGATCAGTGTTACTGTTGGTGATATAACCTGTAAGACTGTGAGCAACCTACAGGGATATAATTGTCACCGGGCTCCATATTAAACCCCGGTCATACGCTCGGGTGGTGGCCGCTGACAACGGGGGGTGAACTCGGTGAGATGGAGGCGAAATCTACGGAGCAACAAGTGGCGGCCTTCTTACAGGCCAAAGGGATTCAGTTTGACTGTAACTCCATTGAGGCTTGCCATCCTCTGCCAAGGAATAATGCAAGCGATAAAACAGCGGTCATTATGAGGTTTGTTAACCAAAAACATAAGATCGCACTGTTAAAACAGGGTAGAAAACTTAAAGGATCAAATGTCTTCATCAACGAGAACCTCACAAAACACAACGCCAACATATGAACTTAGATATAACAATAGACAGAACAAGGGTGGAGGAGGAGTAGCAATATATGTGGATAAAACTCTAAACTTTAAGGTACTGGAAAATATGACAGCTGTGGTTAACAACCTATTAGAATGTATAACAATAGAACTATATATGGAAAAATCTAAAAATGTCATAAGTTGTATATATAGAGCACCAGGCTCTAATATAGAACAATTCAAAGATTGGATGGAGTGTATGTTTACAAAAAAAAGCTATAAAAACATTTTTATATGTGGGGATTTCAATATTGACCTGTTGAATCCTAATAAACATAAAATTACTGATGAATTTATTAATACAATGTTTAGCATGAGTCTATTTCCAATAATAACTAGACCCAGTAGAATTACACCTCATTGTACCACCCTAATTGACAATATTTTTACCAACAATATTGAGAACAATACAGTGAATGGTTTACTAATAATTGATATCAGTGATCACCTGCCAGTTTTTACAGTTTATGATTGCAATTATAGGATTAATAAGTCTGACAAGCAAACCGATTTTAGAAGAGTGAGGTCAGAGGAATCTATGAACAAACTGAAAAAAGATCTGCTGGCACAGAACTGGGATATGATATATCAGGAAAAAGACATCAATAAGGCATATGACATATTCTTAGAACTTTATATGACAAAAATTGTCCAATAAAAGAATATAGCAGAAAATTAAGATATACAAATTGCCCATGGATTACAAAGGGAATATAGAACGCATGTAAAAAGAAAAATAGACAGTATAGGGAATTTATAAGACAGGGAACCATAGAGACAGAAAATAAATATAAAAAATATAAAAACAAGTTAACTCAAATTATAAGGGCCTGCAAGAAGGAGTATTATAAGAACAAAATAAATAATAATATAAACAATATTAAAGTCATATGGGATATAATGAATAGTATTATAAGAAATAGTCCTAGACAGATAGGTTATCCTAAGTATTTTATTGATAAGGATAAGGAAAATTATAATATGGATGACGTGGCTAACAGTTTTAATCAGTTCTTTGTAGATGTGGGACTGACCTAGCTGGAAAAATCCCTGATCCTGGGACATCTGAAGATCACTGCAATCGATCAATAGAGAGAAATCAAAGCTCTATGTTTCTCAAGCCAGTGGATGAGATAGAAATATTGGAAATTGTGAGCAAATGCAAGAACAAAAAATCTACCGATTACAATGACATTGACATGACCATAGTGAAAAAAGTAATTGAGGGGATTTCAAAACCATTAACATTTATATGTAATTTATCATTTCAAACAGGTTCATTTCCAAACAAAATGAAAATAGCCAAACTCATACCTTTGTATAAAAATGGGAGCAAACACCACTTCACAAACTACAGACCTGTTTCCTTACTTCCACAATTCTCCAAAATACTAGAAAAAGTCTTTAACAATAGATTAGATACATTTTTGGATAAACATCAATTACTCACAGACAGTCAATATGGATTCAGATTAAACAGATCAACATCAATGGCAATAATAGAAGCAATTGAGGAAATCACGAGTGCCATAGATCAAAAGAATTATGTAATGGGGGTTTTTGTTGATCTCAAAAAAGCTTTTGATACAATTAACCATGACATTCTTATAAAGAAACTGTAAGGGTATGTATCAGGGGGATAGTATTAGACTGGGTGAGGAGTTATCTGAGTAAGAGACAGCAGTTTGTGAAGTTGGGAAGCTCCAGGTCAGTATGTTTGTTTATTCTGTTGTGGTGAAAACCTACAGCAACTAGTGAAGGATGTCACTAAAGAAATGAACAAATTAAAAATATGGTTTGATAGAAATAAATTATCATTAAATTTAAATAAAACTAAAATAATGCTATTTGGGAATTGTAATATGAATATTCAGGTGAACATAAAAATAGATGGGGTTATAATTGAGAGAGTATTTAAAAATAAATTTCTTGGGGTAATTATAGATGACAGAATCAGCTGGAAATCACACATTAATCATGTACAGTCCAAACTATCAAGATCAATTGCAGTATTAAATAAAGCAAAGCAGATTCTTGATCAAAAATCACTCCACATGTTGTATGTTGTATGTTGTGTTCACTACTTTTACCATATTTTACTTACTGTGCTGAGATTTGGGGACACAACTACAAAAGCTCATTACATTCACTATCTGTTCTCCAAAAAAAGAGCAACAAGAACTAGAAAAGCAATGTCTGAAGAAATTGCGGTGTGAATGCTGTCTGCTGAATGGCTTGCGCTACGCTGAAATGCTAGCTTGAAAAAAGTTGAACAGTAGAAATGTATGAAAGATCTGGAAGCTTTTGTTGAAGAGCTGACGCCACACTGCACTGCTGTCTTGAACAAATCTGAAAAGTAGAAATGTATGAAAGATGTGGAAAGTTTTGTTGAAAAGCTGACGCTACACTGAATTGCTGGCTTTAATGTGCAGAAAGTAGCTGAAGGACTATGAAATCTTGGAAACATGGGAAATGTTCTAAAGAATATGAATAAGATTTTAAAGTCACTTCAAACTGCCCTGATAAATGTAGAACATTTTACGGTTTGAATGTAGTCTTTAGCTGAAAGCCATGAAGAAGTTTAAGAAATGTGAGAAATCCCCCAAGTGTTGAGAAGATATGACCTGAAATATTTAGAAAGGGGTATGAAAGGTGACATAAGCGTATCAACTCCAACTGGAGGTCCTGGGTGAGCAGAATGACTCCACAGTGTGGAGTTGCACAGACTGATGGAGATGGGTGCAGCTGGCCTCTTTCTGGAATACCTGCCCATCTCCACTGTCTTCAGATCATTGAGCTCCAGATTGATCTGGCTGCTCCAGGACCCAAGATTGTCAATCTCCTACCTGTAGGGACACTGATTGTGCGGCCCTACCTTACAGTTTGATTTAGTTACAATGTTACACTGGTTTGAGAGTGGGGGATGTGTTGACTTGCGGTCAAAGACTTGTGAGCATCTCTGCAGGACCCCAGATGGTCAATCTCCCACCTGTGGGCAGACTGATCCACACAAGAGATGAGGCCAGTGCAGGTGGTGTCCTCTGTACACTGCAAGAGCTTGGTGTTTTGGTGACTGGAGGTGCAGCTGTTGGTGTTAAGGGTGGAGATCAGAGGGGAAAGAACACGGCCCTGAAGAGAACCACTGAGTGATGGTCCTGGAGCAGAGCTGGAATAATGTTGTTGAAGGCAGAGTCCACTAACAGGATCCTGGTGTAGTCTCCTGGAGAGTCCAGGTGCTGGAGGATGTAGTGAAGGGCCATGTTTAATGAGTCGTCTGCATTACATCATCTCAATCAGCTGTGTGCTGAGCCAGCATTCCCAGGTTTCCATGGCGTGTTTTCCCAGGTTCACGTGGCGCTTGCTGCTGGACAGCAAGTCTGTGATTCACCTGCAGGAATGATCAGCTGGGAGAACTTGTCCTGAAGCAGAGCTGGAATAATGTTGTTGAAGGCAGAGTCCACTAACAGGATCCTGGTGTAGTCTCCTGGAGAGTCCAGGTGCTGGAGGATGTAGTGAAGGGCCTTGTTTAATGAGTTGTCTGCATTACATCATCTCAATCAGCTGTGTGCTGAGCCAGCATTCCCAGGTTTCTATGGCGACGCTAAAAGCTGTCTGACTTAGACAGGCTTAGACAGCTGATCTCATTGAGTTTTAACCTGGAGCGCAGCTCTGCTTTTCCTGCTCCTAACGAACAGACCGTAACTCTCAGTGCCAAAGTTAACGTATTTTTAAAGAGATAAGATCCTCATGATTATGATGTCCGAGATTTGTGTGTCTACTGTCAAAAATGGCTTCACAGCAGCAGTGTAGAAATGTCCACCTGTCTGCTTCTTTCCTGAAACGGCATCACTTTTTAAACATGGGAGTCTATGCGGCAGTTGACTGGGACACCTCTCATTCTCAAGCCCACTGTACCAGCTGTGAAAGTGTGTTTGCTTTCAAAGTTGGACATGAGCGCCACAACAAGTTTTTCTACAACTTCTGAAAAAATTACGTTTGTAGAGTGAAAATTGTGGGAGATACAGCGAGTTGAAGACAAATTTCTCAGATGATTTTGAAGTGAGTTCGCACTCTGTCAGTTGGTCCTCTCCACTCTAGCTGCCAACATTCCGTCCCATTGAAACCCATTATAAACTCGAAATTCAGGCTGATAACGACATGGTACTTGAATCGAGACTGTGTGAAAAGTATGAGAGATGTGAAAAAGTTGAATTCACTGGAAAGAGTCGAAAGATTTCTCAACATTTTAAAGGTGGAATGACGTTTCTAAGTGAATGTATGAATGAGTGGGAAGAGGTTGAAGATCAGTGAATTTGAATGATTTTCTCATTGACTTTCATTGTAACAAAGTTTCAAGGAAAGCTGAATAGATTGAAGAGTTTGAATGGGATTTGAATGTTGAATAATATGAATAAAGAAGGAAAGATGTGGAATCTTTTCCATTTTGAATGAAGTTTCTAGCTGAAAGTATGAATGAGAAGTTAACAGTTGAAAAACCTTGAAAAAGTGTGAAAATTGGGACATTTTCAACATTCCGTCCATTCATTTGAATGGGGAAAAATTTCCTGGAAAACCTGGAATATCTTGAAAAGTATGAAGGTTAGGAAAATTCTGAATAATAGCATAATATTCCAAATTGAGAGGAATCTTTTAAGCTTTGAATGACGTTTCTACGTTGAAAACTGTGGAACTAGTTAGTTTACGAAAAAACGGGACTCAAAAATCACAGAAGAACATATAGTGTGAATGCTTTACAGCATTCACACCAATTATTCACAATACTGGGTACAGGGATCACACTTACTCATTATTTTTACAGTCAAAATTATTAAAATTCACAGATCTTGTTAAGTATCAATCAGCCCAAATACTGTTCAAAGCCAGAAATAATCTATTGCCGAGAAATATTCAAATACTATTCAGGGAGAGAGAGGGAGGTTATAATTTAAGGGGGACACACAACTTCAAAACTAACAGGATACGGACAAACAGGAAAAGTTTTTGCATTTCAAGCTCTGGAGTAAAGATATGGAACAGGGTCAATGAGGAACTAAAGCAATGTCCAAACATAAATCAGTTTAAAATCAAGTATAAAAAGATGGTTTTCAATGGTTACAGAGATGAAGAAGGGGGTGAATAATCACTGAGTGTCTTGTGGGGCTAGTAATTATCTTCAGTTTTATGGTGTTGTTATTTTGTTGTTATGTTTTTGAGCTGCTGAATTTATAATTTATTTTTTTCCTAGTGTTTTTTTTTTTCTTTTGTATTTAATAATTAATGTACATTGTGAATTGTTTTGGGATATAAAAAAGTAGATGTGTAAATATTTGGAATGTGGGTCAATTATTTGCAGCTTCTGATTTGTGGATAAGGGGTGGGATTAAATACGTTTTTTTTCTTCCCACTCCTTTTCGAATATGTAATGGACATTGAATGCAACTAAATTTTCATTTTTCTTTATTTTCATTGTGTTTTTCTCATCACTTTGATTTGTCTACTTGATTTCATTTTCTTGTCGGATGTTCTTTTTACCTATATTCGAAATAAAGTATTCATTCATAATCCTGAAGACCTGAGGACAGTCTGACTGGACCGTCTTCTACATTCATGAGGATTTAAAGAAACATTAAAACACGCTGCCTTTAACATGTTGCTCATGTTGTTATTTGAAGGAAACATCGTCATGGAGCTGAAACAGACTGATGAAGTGAAGATGACAGAAACCAGATTAAAGAGGTGACGTTGGACTGAGGTGATGATCAGATCAGAGGGAGGAAGGTTATCTTACCGTGCACGAGGATCACAAACACCACAAACATCTTCATCTTCCTGTAGAAACTCCAACAAGCACAAAGTCCTCTTTAATCTGCTTCTCACTAAAGGAAGTCTTCAGAAACCCAGTGAGGACATCAGCTCACAGCCAGCTGTCCCTTTCCTCCTCCTGATAATCTGCTGACTCTGTGAGGAGAAAACTGGAGTTTCACTTTAAACTGTTTCCACTGAAGCAGCTGTTGGAATGTGAAGAAACAGGCTGAGCAGCTTTCACACAAACATTATTGTGACAGACAGGTGTGGCTGCTGAGCTAACTGCTAACACACCTGCTAGCAGCTAGCATGCTGCTGTTAGGCCCCTCCTCCTCACCCACCACCTGGACCCCTCTCTCCATCCTGGAGGGGACGCTCACAGACTGTTCAGGAGACAGAAGGCAGCTGGGCCGGACTCTGTCTCTCCGTCCCACTGATGATGGTTTTCACTTTAATCCTCAGAGTGGATGAAGTGATTGTGATCAGCTGTTGTGAAGTGAAACTGTGAGTTTGTCAGCTCAGAGTTCAGGTTCAGACTTTGTTAAAGCAGCTCTCTGGAATGAGTCCAGATCACCACAGATCTCTTCTGAGGAAAGAGGAGGAGCTTCAGCTTCCTCATGTTTGTCAGAGCTGTTGGTCCAGTTTCTGTCTCAGACTGACAGAAAGCTGAACCTTCAGTCCTGTTGATTATCTGCACAAGAACTAAACTTCTTTATCAATCTCTAAATGACTGAAGCCGTCAGGAAACACAAGCTTTTTCTGTTCACTTTCATTCATTTCAAGAAAACATTTTATGTCAGAGACACAAACAGCTGACAGAGATTTATGTCATTAAACACTGAAGTCAGTCCAACTTTTCATCAGGACAATAATGAAACAATAAAGAAATAAAAAGGATTTAAACTGCATTTCTTCTTCCTCATGATGTCGCTTCACATCAGATCACATGAAACTGCATTCATTAGAATAATTTCACAATAATCAATATTAACAGATGACATGAAACACACTTCTCCCAGTTCCTCTTCTCCATCAGAGCAGAGACGTGGTTTTGTTGTGGATCAGGTCTTTCTTTAACAGGAGAAGGTTAGTATCTGCGACTAGTCAGCTCTCAGCTGTTTTGGGAGGTTCATCGTTACAGACGGAAATCTAAAGCAAACCTAATAAAGCTGCTCCTCCAGCTGAGTCATACTGAGCCCTTCATAAAGTCCCGCTGCAGCCGGACTCTTTCTCTGGCTCTGTGGAGAAGCTTTGGACCTGAGCTTAAACTAAATGGATGACCAACAGTGTTACGACCCTCCCTTTCTGCCTGCTGCAGCTTCATTGGTTACTTCCGCAGGAGCTGGCGGTTTGGGAGGGCTCGTTAGTAACGGGCTGACACCTGTGTAGGCCTCAGCCTGGGCTTCACCCTGTCTCACTGTCTGTCTCTCTCCGAGGCTCCACATCTCCTGCTTTGGGTTTGTTTGCCGTCAACCTTCATTCATACGTTTCTCACTCATCCATGCGTTCCACTCAGCACTGATGCCGCTGATTATCACATTTCATCTTCTGTAACTAGTTCTGTTGTTTCTAGTTTCTTTAATAAACCTTCTTTTGTGGCCCTTTAACCTGCTCGCTCTCCCCCTGTCTGTCACCTTCTATGAGCCGGGATGTGACAACAGGAACACTAACAACATGCTGCTCACTAATCCCTGATCACTGATAGGACAGATCAGGATGAACAGGAGTAATTACCTGTCCTTACCTGGTGACAGTAACGTGTCCAATCCAAGGACAGCCTGAAGAAGGCCATGATGCCAGAGTCTGCGGTCTCTGCTGAGCACTATTATGTTACCATCAAAGGTTGGACTTCCTGTTAACACTACAACATGTTCTCTGACTAAACATGTCCTAAAGACGTGCAGCTGATGACATGTAATGACTCCTGTCCCCAAAGGGAAAGTGAGGGGCCCTCAGGGGACTTTTCTCACTGTGTGTTTGTGTGCAGCTGAAGACGTCAGCAGTCACATTAAAACCATTTGTCCTGATCTAAAGGCTCAGACGTTTGAAACTAAAACCTCAGGTTAAAAAGTGTTACCGCTTACAGATGCAGTGAACACCGTGAGTTTGGAGCCGTTTGAAGTTTCAGTAGTGACGCTGACTTTGAAAGCTCTGAGAAGCTCTAGTGGTGCCAGGCGGTGTAAGCGGTCTGGCCGGTGTCCAAATGGCAGCAGGAGACAACTGGAGCAGCACATCCAGCTGTTGTAGCAGGAGGAAGCATGAGCTCATCACTGAAACTAATGAAAACGTTACTCAGTTCAAATGAAGGAAGCACTGAAATGTTTCTTTGACGCCTGTTTGGGATGTTGTTTAAATAATAAACCTGTGTAGTGAAATCTTGCAGTAGTGATCAGGTTACCGTGGTGATGCACGTTGAACAGCAGCACTAAAGAAAGCAGTGATGAAAGCTGTTATTGTCTAAATACATTTGAAAAGCAAATGAACACCATGGAACAGAATATTGCAGGATGTGTGTCTTTAAATGTGGACCCAGGAAGAGCAGCTGTGCTTTAGGGCCCAGGTTCTCAACCCGTTCTGCTTCAAGGGCCACCTGTTCTTAGCTGAGAGGCCCCGGGGCCCCTTAAAACAGAAGTCCCAGCTGACTGTGTCTGATCTAAGTGTAGTAATGAAGCAGGACAGAGCCGCTCCCTGGTGTTCAGGCAGGAGCCCTCAGATTAATAAAGACAATCAAACCAACAGGTTCTCTAACAGTGTGTGGCTGTGTGCCAGAAGCCAACAGGAAACCAGAACAGCAGGACGTTCTCAGCCAAAAGACATTATTATTATTATTTAAGCCAACAGGCCGACAGCTCACAGAGACAGAGTTCAAACTGTGTTCAGTCAATAAAAGAGCTTCAGTCAGCTGGGACTTGGGAATATCCTGGCTAATATCTGACATATACCAGTCTGTGATGATCCAGAAGAACTCCTCATTTCTGCTGATTCTGCTCAAATACCAGCTGGACTTTCATGTAAATGAGCTCTGCTGACCAAAAAGAAGTGTAAAACTTGTGCTGATGAGCTGGAATGAAGTCGGCTAAAAAGCTGCGAGACAGAATTGGGTGATAATTTATCCTTCCTGTTTTAGAAACAGTCAAAGCAGAGCGGACAGAAGCGGCCCGGTCGACAGGAAGATGAAATAAAAGCACAGGTTTAAAGCTGAAGGACCAAACTCCTGTTGTTGTTCTGTCTGACTTGTTGTTGTTGACGTCTCCTCGTTTACCATGGAGTGATAAATCTTAGACACATCAGACTTCACTCTCTCCTCAGTCATCACACATGGAGAAAATATGGCCCCACTCTGCCACATGGGGGCGCTGTAACCAAAGTGTTTCTGCCTGCTGAATCCATCAGTCTCACAGCTTTAGATCCGTTTTCATGACGCTGAGTGGAGAAATGCTTTCTATACATTGGAGGTTGTATTTACAGTTTTCCTCCTCAGAGAATATTCATGCTTCTCAAAATGATCCAGAACTCGTCTCCTCACAGCACCTGATGCATCTCTTGTTGTTTCCAGAAGAAGGACCAGAACAGGCTCTGCACAGCAAAACCGCAAGTGGAAATTCAACCTGCACAGAGTTCAAATGAACACTATCCCAGTGTTTCTATAATTCTCAGCAGCTCGCTGTTAAAGTTTCACTTTGGACAGAGTTAATATTTGAACTCTTTTATAGTGTCACATTTCTGACACTCAGTGTTGTTTTGTGACACATGAAAGTGTGTTTGTGACACTAAACTGTGTTTTTATTCCCTTTGACTTACAATCGCTGACTTCTAACAGAAAGTTTTCACTGAATCTAAAAATGTGTAAAAAAAGGCTCCAGAACAGCAGAAACACCAGCACGCAGTAAATCTCTGAACTTTAGCTCTGCACATTTACAGGAAACTGTCAACAAGTATTAATAATCATTAAAACAACGTTAGAATGAACATTTTTTATTCAGGAAAACAAACTTCCTGGCACCAGTCACAGTTGGCACAATTCTGCACATTTCCATAGAAAATAAAGGTCCAATATTCAGGCTGTGATCTCCACCATCAGCACTTTGGAGATGAAAAGGCTCACACATTAGAAGACTGTCTGCTTTCAGAAGACCTTTCTCATCACTTTCAGTCACTTGGTAGCCATGGAAACGCTCACTGAAATGGTCGACCACGAGCTCACTCACTAGGAAGTACATGACACTGTTGACTCAGAGAGTCTGATCTATTTTCATGGTCCCTCTCAGTGCAGACGATAAGTCCTGCCCTGGACTCTGTCCCACTGATTTTAACCCAGTAAGCAGAGAAAATGTCGTCACCACCAAGATTATCTTGGGCTCATCCTCACTGGAAACATTCTGGGCATCATCTTTTTCAGCCAAACACAGACGACAGAAATAACGTCCACTGAAAGACTCTGTGAAACCAAGAACGGCGTGCGTGCCCGAGTTGTCCCCGGTTATCTGGCGTATAGTACCAGGGACTGTTTCAGAGGAGGAGGGCCGATCGAGGCCCCGACTCTCCGCTGTTTGATGTCATTAATTAGAGGCTGCAGAATGGGACCAAAGCCATACAATTTCATCATAGTTCATCTGAATTTGTAAAGAAGTCTGTTGTTTAGAGAACAATGGCTGTTTCTTAAAATAACTCCCATCACTAAAGTCTTCATATCGCTCTGTTTTTTGATACACAAGCAGTTCACACATTTCAGAACTGCGGCACATAAATGTGATTGTTTCCAAAATGGGAATGTAAACAAGTGTCTTTGACTGGGACTCGATCATCAGCGCCTGTTTGTTTATTTCGCCTCGTATCAAATCCAACTCCTCACATTATTTCTACAGGCTCCACAAGCCCCCATTTTTCACTGGAAGATTTCATTCTGTTAGTTTCAGTGTCAAAGCCAACAAATGGATTTTCAAAATGGTCTATTGTGTCTACTAAAGTAGATCTTAGAGCAATAGTTCTTAACATGGGGGTCGGGACCTGGTCCCAGGGGGGAGAATGCTGCTATAGTCACTAAAATAGAAAAAAAAAATGAATGAATGGAATCACTTTGGGTGGACACTGTAAATATTTTGCACTGTTTAATCCAGCAGGCGACAGTGATGCCAACTGCTATAAAGAAGACTTGGTCCCTGATCTCACAGAAAGCACTTTGCGGGTTTGAAAATGCGAGGCGCAGAGCAATGGCTTTTGATTGACTTTAGAAAAGAGCAAAGCGCTTCAGTTTTTTGAAAGTTGCTAGGCAACCACTGAATCAGCTGTCCTGTCAGTCTAAGCAAAGATCATAGCTCCGGTGATCTGTAGCCTAATCTTTGGTTTGCCGCTAATTAATAACTGTCATATTAGCAGAAACTTAATCACAACTCACAGGTCTGTGTCTTTTGTTGCTAAAAACATCGGCCAGATGTTGTTTGAGTGTGAGAAGTGTACAAACACACAGGAGATAGGGAAACAGATCCATGTGGGCACAGGAGACTCTCAGAAAGAGGAGACACCGCTGGTAGTAGGCTACCACCAGCTGGTCCAGGAGCTTTGTCGTAATGATAGTCGGTTTTAGGCTTATTTTAGGATGAGTATGGAATATTTTTAACTTCAAAAAGGGGTCGGACTGCCAGAAAAGAACCCCTGGTTTAGCAGGTAATGTCAGATCCTGGTCACAGGCTATGGAAGCCCCAAAGGTCAGTGCATCACTGGGGTGGTGATGGCACAGTGGATAAGATGCCTTTGGTGTGAGAGACTCGGGTTAAACTCCCCACTGTGACACTTCCACCAATGTTTCCCTGAGCAAGCCTTTAACCCCTAGTTGCTCCAAAGGCGTGCGACCTCTGACATAAATAGCAATTCTAAATCATTTTAGATAAAAGCGTCAGCTAAATCACAACACAGCAACACTAAATTCTTGAATGAAAGTGTGAGAGTTCTGTCACATAACAATGTTATGTATCATCTCGTTATTTTTAGAGGGCATATAGAAATCTTTGACTGTCCTAGTGGGTAAACGGCGTCTACCTGCATATCACGTAGACTACACCACTGCAAAGCTCAGATATTACTTACTTTTGAGTGTGTTCATAATCAAAAAACGAAATGATTCAGATTTTGAGATTCAGATTGAACCACATGCTTGTATTGCAGACTCACAGTGCACTTAGAAACCATTCATTCATTAGAAACCATTTCTTTCCTGACCTTTCTTAAACTCAGTTATATTTTCATGTCAGATCAAGAAACCTTTTATGGCATGTAGCCTAACATGGTGGATTAGGTGACTCACCCATAACACCCATACACCATATGTTTCAGTACAAGCAGCCATTTGTCCCTTTTCATAGTTTACCAAATTACCAAAGTCCAGATTTCAGAGCGGATCAACATGTGACACCACGCTGACCTCACTTTGACATCACTGATCAACAGGAATCAATAGTGAGTGTGTAGGCTGTGTGTGAGAGTCAGTCGGAGTAAGAGTAAAAGAAAAAGCTGTCAAAGTTTCCTCCTGTCTTCATCCGTCCTCCATCAGCCGCTTCACCTCCATTTTCTCTCTGATCCAGAGTCAGATCGGATCAATGATCAAAGATCAAACAGATTGATCGGCCATCAGAGGAGTTGGATCAATGGAGCTCCTTCTGTTCCTGCTTCTCTCTGCAGAGGAGACAGAGGACAGTCAGACAGAGACAAACACAGAGACTCTGACCTCAGTCTGCATACTGACCTTTGACCCAAAGATTAACTGTTTTCTCTCTCATGATATTTCCCATCCCGTTGAAGATGTAGCACCTGTATTCTCCTCCATCTCCAACTGTGGGGGATTTCAGGGTCAGACTGACGTCTCCAGTTATCACCAGGTCTTTCTTCAGCTTTGTGCGGTCTCTGTAAAACTGGTCCTGTTGGTCAGGCTGGTCAGCGGCGTTCTGATACACGTGGACTATCTTTTTGGGTTCATAGCATCTCCACTCCACTTTAGCGTCCCCAGGCAGATCAGCTGTTGTCTTGAAGGGCAGCAGGACAGACTCCGCCCCCTCCTCCTCCTCCACCTGACAGACTGAGAGGACAACAATGCACAACATGAGCTGCACAGACAGCAGCAGCAGTTTGAATAACTTTATTTAATGATTGCAAAGTTGTAGAGATGCTGAAGAAATTTACAGTATCTCACCAAAGTGAGTACACCCCTCACACTTTTGTTAATAATTGATTATATCTTTTCAGGTGACTGAAGAAATGACACTTAAGTAAAGTAGTAGTAGTAAGTAGTAGTATTAAAGTAGTGAGTGTATAGCTTGTACAGCAGTGTACATTTGCTGTCCCCTCAAAATAACACATCACACAGCCATTAATGTCTAAACTGCTGGCAACAAAAGGGGCCCACAGCACTCAAAAAACCCACAAGCTTCACAACATAACATTATTAAGATCTATGAGATGGGTCCAGTCTACTTGCTATAACATTTAATTTCCTGTTATCAGTAGGTGGTGCTGTGACTATGACTCAGGGTGGGCCTCTTATCTTAAACAGATCTCAGAAAATTACAATATTGTGGAAGTTAATTTTATAATATAATTTAATTAAAAATGTCAAACTTTCATGGATTCTGGATTCTTTACACATAAAGGGAAATATTTCAGGTCTTTTGTTGTTCTCTTTTAAACATTCACTTGTTTCTAACTTAATAGATAAAAGATACTCATTTACACACTCCACAAGGAGGGTAAGTGTGATTAAAGTGAGTGATTAAAGTATATTCATGTAAAGTTGACTGAAAAGTTAAAGTGCGGTAGGAAAAAGTTCCACAAGCAATAGGACTGACGGCAGCCTTGAGAGGATTTTCAACAATTGCCAAACTTGGGGGAGCTTCACACGGAGTGGACTGAGGCTACAGTCAGTGCATCAAGAGCCACCAAGCACAGGCGGGTCCAGGAAATGAGCTACAAGTGTTGATTCCTAGTGTTAAGCCACTCCTGAACCAGAGACAATGTCAGAAGCGTCAGAATAAATAAATGTATATATATAAATCATAGCGTTTAATGAAAAGTGGCATAAGATGACTGTTGTTGTGATTTGGCACGAGGTGAAAGTAAATTCTGCATTTTATTTGGAAATCAAGGTCCCAGAATCTGAAGCATGAGTGGGGAGGCACAGAATCCAAGTAGCTTGAAGTCCAGTGTGAAGTTTCCGCAGTCCGTGCTGATTTGGGGTGCCGTATCATGCTGGTGTTGGTCCACTGTGTTTCATCTAGTCCAGAGTCAATGCAGTGTCCACCAGGAAATTTTAGAGTACTTTATGCTTCCATCTGCTGACAAGTTTTATGGAGATGCTGATTTTCTTTACCAGCAGGACTTGGCGCCTGGTACCACCATGGTATTATTGTGCTTGATTGGCCCAGCCAGCTCGTCTGACCTGAACCCCATAGATAATCAATGGTGTATTATCAAGAGCACCGTGAGAGACACCAGACCAACAATACAGTTGAGCTGAAGGCCACTAATAAGCAACCTGGGCTTTCATAACACCTCAGCAGTGCTACGGGCTACACAAACATTTCATATTACCATTTACAGGTTAACAATGTAGCCCAAAGGTTATATTGTGTAATAGAAAATGCTCGTCTGATAGACAATAAAACTGTTGTTTTTATTGAATCGTATTCATCTCATATGAAAATCTTCAGACAAAACAAAATAGCAACATTACAACATTACAACAATAGAATTATAGAACAAGATACACCTTGATATACAAGGGTCATTAAAGAAAAATATTTAAGTCTTTATACTTTTTAACTGATTTAAATTCCTCAGACTATATAAGACAGACAATATAATGTTTGATTTATTTTGAAATGTTGTATTTGTGAAAGTAATAGGCTATTTTTCACATAAGATAAAGAGGTTCAAATATATAGGCTTTTCTTTTACAATGAATATTAATCTTTTCATAAAGGAATATAATATTTCTTCTTTTCGTAAATATCTAAAGTCATAGTCTTTAAAAATATATTCAAAATCTAACCAAAATAATTTGGTTCATAAACAAACACAACATAAATGACAAATGCTTTCAGTCAACACACACTTCCTCAACATCTCTCCTGAATCTTAATACAACTGTCATTTCAAACACAGCAGTGAGTGCAGTGGTATCGACAGATCCTATTCACACTAGGGAGAGGGTAGTTTGCCAGAAAGTTGGCCGTTGTATTTATTTATACCCTACATGGGTTAGGGAGCCCGATTTGGCTGTGAGTGTTACTCAGTGTCAGAGAGGAAGTGGCGAGGGTCTCGTTTTGGAAAAGCTCACAGGCAGGGAAATGGTGATAAACACTAACACGCATACACTATAGGAAGAGTCTAAACCAAAGGAAAAAAACACTAAACCTAAAATCATCATCATCTGAGGCAGAACAAGAGGAAAGCCAGAGTGCAGGGGCATAAAAACAAAATAGAGTCACTTACTCCATGTCAGAGGGGTTAAGACAGAGGGAGCTGGACTGAACGGAAATATAGGCAGAAGGCCTGAGGGCAGAGTAGGGAAACCAGAGGTATAAGGCGGGTGGCCCAAAGGCAGGGCAGAGGTGGTACAGGGGACTTCAGGCGGGAGGCCTGAAGGCAGGACAGAGAGGAAACATGAAAGTTCAGGAGAATAACCTGGAGGTCAGCCAGACATGCTAAGCAGGTCAGAAGGATAGCCTGGGGGTTGACCAGGGAGCAGAGAGCAAGATCAGAAACACTCCAGGGCCCTTGCAGGAGGCTGGCGGGAAAGGAGAGACCTTTCCAGGGCCGGGCAGGGGACCGTCGATGAGGGTGGAACTTCTCCGAAGGCCAGGCAGGGCTGAAGTCCAGCAGCGGAGCAGCAGAACAGGGAACCAGAGACAAGGCTGAAGGGCTGTGGACTGGCAACTGGACCGCTAGGCTAAGGACCGGTGTCTAAGCACTGGGGCCTTGAACCGGTCCGACCACTGACTGGGTTGGGGTTGGTCGAGCCACCAACTGGACACGTGGAACAGGGGTCAGTCGAGCCACTGACTGGACACGTGAAGCAGGGGTTGGTCAGGCCACCAACAGAAGACCAAGAGAAGGTGCTGGTCTGACCACCAACAGAGGATTAGGGTCCGGTCGGATCACTGATGGAGGATCAAGTGCCGGTCTGACCACCAACGGAGGATTAGGTGCCGGTCGGATCACTGACAGAAGATCGAGTGCCAGTTGGACCACCGATCGAGGATCAGGTGCTGGTATAGGGGGTCCTTGACATGAAAACGTTTGAGTACCACTGCTCTTAACAAAGGGAAAATAACACTAAAACCCAAAACCATGAGTGATGAGTACCTAAATTACCTTTTTTTAGAACTGTTAACTTTTCAAAAGGTTGACGTTTCTGAATATTATTCTTGAGTCTGATATTGTAATATTTTAAGATATTGGTTTTTGATTTCCATGACCTGTAAGCCGTAATCATCAAGATTAAAGTGAAATATTTCACTTTACGTGTAATGAATCTGGAACATATGAAAGTTTCATTGTTTTGACTGAAAATATTCAAATTTTATGTTCTATTCTAAAATTCTTCACCATCGCAAAGCTCCTTAAATTGCACTGCCCACATTGTAAGTGGATTGACTTAATTTCTGTAAGGGAATTGTTAAAGTATGCAGAGTGTAAATGGTAAAAAAAAATACAATTTACAATGGCTTCTAGTTTGGTTTAAGGTATTTTCTTTAAAATAGGTTTGAAGCATACTAGAAAATGTATACCTTTTGTTTAGAAATAAAGCAGAAATAGTCACTTTGAGGAAGTTTTCTTTTCTAAAGGACTATGGATTGTAAGAGAAAGGTTATGCATTAATTATCAATTGCCCATTTATTCTTTAACAATAAAAAGGTGACTTCTGAAATTGAGCCTCAAAACACTGAAATTTCTGTCCTCACAAACTGAAGAGGTGTAGCCACAAAACTGTTCCTTCTATCAGTTTGTCTTGAGCGCTACTGATGAAACATAATATTGTTCAACTTGAGACCAGCACTTATTTCTGACCATTAATCAGGGTAAACCTAATTATTAATCATTCTGAAACACTGGACCATATCTACAGCACTGACCTCTGACTCGGAGTACCACCTGTTTCTTCATCAGGATGTCTCCCTCCCTGCTGTAGACGGTGCAGGTGTAGGTGTCTCCATCTCTGTCTGTGGGGTATTTCAAGGTCAGACTGAAGTTTCTAGGTCTGAGCAGGTTTCTCTTCATCTCTGTTCGGTCTCTGTAAAACAAGTTCTGTTCTTCAGGCTGGTCAGAGCCGTTCTTATATACGTGGACCTTCCAGTTGCCTCTGTCCGTCCACTCCACTGTGATGTCTTCAGGCAGGCGAACTGTGGTTTTGCAGGGTAGCTGTACAGACTCCTTCCCTGAATCCACCTCCACCTGGTAGACTGAGAGGACAAAGAGCATACCTGTGTCATGTTGCATTGGGCACTAAAGACATTATGTTGTAATCCGATTCCCTTTAACTCTGAAAAGTTAAAGAGACAAAAATGATGAATGTCTTTTCACTTAGAAAATACATTTTCCTTCTAATGAGCTTCTTATGAAAACATTTTATATTCATTACAACAATCCTTATTTTTGTAAGAATATAACTATAATAAAATATTCAAACATCTCCACATCTTTTTCTTTGACTGTTGCAACTGAAACAGTTTGTCTACTGTAGTAATTAATTTAAGGTTATGCCAAAGAATACGTGCATGTACTAATGTGGAAAAAGTAGGTCCTGAAGAGGAGAAAGGAAAGAAAGGAGCTGAACTCTCTTTAACTAGTCACTTTACTTATTAAATGTATGAGAAATGTATGATAACCTACAAGAAATATAAAGCTGGACCTGTAAACCCACATTTTCACATGTGGAGGCTTCAGCCTTCCTAGAGTATATGAATAAGATCTTTTTGGAACTGGGAATTTAGGGTTCAGATGTACTCACTATTATAACTGCGTACCAATATGTTCATCCTTTAACACGTGTATTTGAAGTGAATGTCTCCTTCTTAAAAGGAGAAATTGATCTGAAGGTTTTTGAGTAATCTTAAGGATTTTGGTAGGAGACTCCATTTAGGAGGCTAAAGTGTCCTCAATTGCAATTCATTTTCTATTATTTTTTATTATTTTTCTTAATTATAACCTTATGGAATCTGTATAAATTGTCACTTTCATATTTTGTACCCTTTTCCCATGTAGATAAATCTAGAAATACAGACTAATGATTTCTGTGTCTCTAGTCTATTATTGAAGGAAACCCCGCCAAGAACAAAACCCCTTACTACAGCTCTGACCTTTGACCTTGAGCACAACCTGTTTCTTCATCAGAATGTCTCCCTCCCTGCTGTAGACAGTGCAGGTGTAGGTGTCTCCGTCTCTGCCTGTGGGGTATTTCAGAGTCAGACTGAGGTCTCCAGGTCTCAACAGGTTTCTCTTCATCTCTGTTCGGTCTCTGTAAAGACTGAACTGTTCTTCAAGCTGGTCAGAGCCATTCTGATACATGTGGACCTTCCTGTAGGAATTGTCCCTCCACTCCACTCTGACGTCGTTGGGCAGAATAACTGTGGTTTTGCAGGGCAGCAGGACAGACTCCACCCCTGAATCCACCTGCACCTGGTAGGCTGAGAGGACAACAAAGCACAACATCAGCTGTACAGACAGCAGCAGGAACTCTGAAATATGTCCCATTGTTCAAACAGAGACAGTGTTGTCAGCGCTAAATAAATGTCTGTTTAGTCGCTATCTATCATCTAATGAGGTAACAGTGGTGACTGAGCCTGTGGACCACTGGTCAAAGTACTGCAATATAACATATTTCCAGTATTACCAAAAAACATCTATTAAAAGCCTAGTCCCAATTAGACACCAGTCCCTTTTACTGGCCTGCTGTGGCCATAGGTTTTGCAAATAAACCCAGGTCTCAATTAGATGCCTTGGTGTGATTAAAACCTTTTCACGTTTGCTGTTTCATAGCAAAAATGAGGAAATGGTAAAACAGAGCTGTATTTGATTACATGCAATATAATATTGGGCATTTATTCATGTAGACAGCAAGAGTCATGTTTAACAAGTGCATTGTTAGGTGTAATACAGTTGGGAAAATATTTTAACCTAAGAAGTTAGTGTGTATGCAGAGTTGTCCCTGTTAGCACTATATTTTTCATATTAAATTTGTATTCTCTAAAAGCCAAGTAAAGGAAATCCTTGCAATACAGATGCACATTATGATACTGGAATGAGACCATCACATATTCTTTCCTTTGGTGTGTTTGCTTTTTGCTTTCCTAAAGCTGATACTGTTTCAACACTATTTTATGTTTCGGATTGTTAAAATATGCCATGAAGTGTTATAATTTCTACAGTTAAAAAAATCATGGACTAAAGGATGTTGATCATTTTGTAATTGCCTATTGGCTATTAAGTCTTTTCTCTCTTATGCCATAACTTTGTACAATGTATATATCTTGAACTGTCAACAATAATTGAGACCTATGCAAGCTATGTTATTAATATTGTAAAATTATCAAAGTGAGGATAATGTTGCAGCATGTAGGCTCATGTTATATGCTCAGTTTGCATTAATTATTTTTGGCAGATGATGCATTGCTAGCCTTCAATATTATTATAAATTAATTTTACTTCAGTCACAGATGCTGACACACTTACCTTAATAAAGGCAATGATTGTGCTGAATGACCTCTACAGTAAATGTAATGTCTCATTTCAGTGTTTCCCACACATTGATTTATTTCTGGTGGCCCGCCACATTATCAGCGCTGATTGCCACTTATTGATTTTCGATTTCGTTTTTTTTACTATTTAAAATGGGTAAAAAAGTATTTGATTACAGAGCTGCACCCAGCGCATATATTCACTCAGCACCTCCTCTCGCTCATTTGCTCTCTCTCTGTCACTGTTGCAAACACATTGACCGGATCCGTGTGTGAATTGAATGCTTAGAATCAACAACACCCCTGCACAATTCTGTCCGACACAACGCTGTCAATGTCAGAGACCCTCCTTCAAAATATTTATTAGCAAGTAGCCTATAGCTATTAAGTACAGTTAGGATATGCTGTGTCTCTGCCTGAGATTACACAGCTATGCTGTTATTCTATGACAAACACTGTATTTATGTGTGAACAAGAATTCTCCATATAACAAACATTTCTATTTTTTGGCCAGTACCCCATAGGCCTTTTTGCTATCTTGTTTATGAAGCAATATTCCACCCTGTTGTCCACCTTTAGATTGCCTGCACTGAAACAACACGGGTGCAGTCTCAAAAATGCACTTTGTTGTCCTTTTTTGAAACATGTAGTTTTATCACAGCAGGCCATGTCAGCGACATCCTTAGGGTTTTTGCAGCAAGACAACAAACCTAAGCACACTAGTCGTAGTACTAAAAAAGGGTTAAAGAAGAAAAAAGTTAATGTTTTGGAATGGCCAAGTCTAAGTCCGGCCATATAATGTTCCGGGTGATATTGTACAACAGTATCTTTAAATCTTTTAATTTCAAACAAAAAACTAATGAAGTTAAAAAGCAATTTCTATTTGTTTCCCAAATACTCCACCACTGTTATTGAAAGACACAAAGTTTCCCCTTTGCAAATGCTGACCACCCAGTGTTCACCTGATCATCAGTCAGGGCCATAATGCTGACTTTGTATGTGCAGACTTACTTGCCGAGGCCCAGCAGGTCTTATAGCTGGCAGCTTTTCTGCACAGTCAGCTTCAGCTTTTTCAAGGTTCTTCTGACCTGTGTTTTTTTACAATATATACACACATAAATACCAACTTGTTTTGCTCATAGAGGGAATAGCTGCTCTCATAAACATAGGAGGCCTACCACAGCTTAATCCTGGCAGTTTTCCCATGTGAATGCCTAAATGTTGTTACAACTTTTTTTATAACTGTTTAACATCAATTTATGGAGGGAGGAACTACTCGGGCAGGTTTGTGCACTAAAATGTTACCAAATTTGTGAGAGTACAGAGGATGATGTTAGGAAGCCAATCACATATGTGAACTATTGCATGATGGGTTTGGTGAAAGGTCAACTAAAAAGCCAAAGTAGTCTTTTTTTGCTATTTAAGTTTGTTTGTTTGCATTTGTTAGCATACTGTTGTACAATGTCGGCCAGAACATTTTAAATCCTGAGAAGACATTCTCAGTGTTGACAGTCAATTTTTAAAATATATTGTGTTTTTGGACTTTCTACAGACCTGCCGGACTTGAGGACCTCGTAAAATGTATGTATGTTTAAAAGTTGTGGGTTCATATTGCGGTAGTAATCACAGGTTGTGTTTATTCACATTATGCTGCCCGACCAGATACTGTGTGGAGCAAACAAACCCAGACTCCCTTGCTGTTCTTCGTGACGTTAACAAAGGAAAACTCAGACTAAAACTCCCCAAACACAGTTTATGTCCAACCACAGAAGAGATCACTGATACACCACAGTTGGCAGTGCCTATTACGCCATCTCCTGTGCTGTTTTGGGACACTCTGATCATGTCATAGTCCATTCCTGCATAGAGGCTGAAATTAAAGCTCTGTAAACCTGTGGTGAGGACATCAGAAGAAGTGGACCAGTGAAGCTGTAGGGGATCTTCAGGCTTGTTAGGACTGCACTGACTACCAACAATCTGGATGTCTGTGAAGATTCTTAGTCATCCTGGTCATAGTTATCCAATGAAGGTTAAAGTCAAGGCCAACTGGACTTGGTTGAAAATACTGGAGGATGTTTTGTCCCTTATCCAAGGGACTTCTTCAGTTCTTACTGACTGGTAGGGAAACTCAGCTATTTAACCTCAGCGGGGTTGTTTGCCAGGACTGCCAATATCGCTGGTTTGTTAGTGTTTCTGATTGTTGTAACAGCAGTCGTTACAGTCGTTAGGACTACCCGTGGCCAAGACTGAACGACCATCATTGGCATCTTCACCTGAAACCAATAGGTTACATTTGTTGAGTTTCCTGGGAAGTGATAAAAGGACAGCATTATAAGTGGGGGATAAGTGGTGGCGTAGACCCCCTCCCCTGTTCAAAGACGGCTTCTCAACCCGGGTGTAGATGGCTTCCTTGACACCATCTATCTTCTCTGCCTAAAATGTGCACCTGGTGGTCCTCAAACGCATGTCCTCTGTCGTTCAGATGTAAGTAGACTGCAAGTCTTGACCTGAGAAGGTGCTGCACCACAGCGTGGAAAACATACCAACAAGCGCCCTAGCCAGAAATAAGGAACAGAACCACCTGGTGGGGGCACTTACAGCCTGTGGATACCCCTAAATGGACTTTTGTGAAAACAGCCACAAGATCCAAGAAGAACAATACTACAGGGGATGAAGAAAATAAGGTCAAACGCAACAATATTGTGATTCTATATGTGTCTGGAGTATCAGAGAAACTCAGGAGGATTTTCAACAAACACAACATCCCTGTGTTTTTTAAACCCAAGAACACACTAAGACAGATACTGGTACACCCCAAAGACCGCACACCCAAACACAAGAAAAGTAATCTAGAGTATGTGGTCCAATGCAGTGAGGAATGCACAGACTTGTATATTAGGGAGACTAAACAACCACTACACAAACGCATGGTCCAACACAGAAGGGCCAATGCATGAGTTGAGAGGGTGGCTGGGGCTTTGCACTATGGTAGTTGCTCTACGAGCAGTGGCTGTTATGGTGGCAGCCCGGCTGATGGTGAGTGTCCTGGGTTGTTCTCCCTTTTATCAGTTATTCTGTTTTTTCTTTGGTTTTCTTGCCTGCTTTCCTCCTTGTGTCTGCTCCCCTGTGTGTTCTCTCTCTCTCTGCTCCTGAGCCCAGCCAACGATCCGCACCTGCTCCGCATCAGCCACCTCGTCAGCCTGCCACACCTGCCAGTAGTCAACCTCATCTCCTCCTGTATTTCTACCCCGGTTCTTCAGTCAGACTGCTTGATCGTCGTTGCTCCATACCCGATGCCACCTTCATGTCCAAGCTCTGTTGTTTCTTGTTTTTTCCACGTTTTCCCAGTGGTTTGTCCTTGTGTCTCTAACCCTGTCTCTCCTTGTCTGTTTTCCTCCCAGGTTCACTCACCCTCGTCCTCCGTGTTGTCAGCTGGGCTCGCCATCCGGTCCTCTCCTCCCTGGGCTTTCCCCCACGTCGTCCTCCCTGTTCTCCCTTGCTACCTCTCTTCCTCGGCCCCAGTGTCCCTCGGTCCTCCGGTCCCAGTCTCTGTGCTTCCTCATGCCCGTGTTTCCCCGGCATCCTCCTCTCCCTCCACTCCATTCCTCACCTTCCTTTTCCCCCAATAAACCCTCTTTCTGAGCTCTGCATTTGGGTCCTCTGTCCCCACACCACACCAACAGTGGCAGTATTAATGAGGGCTGGCAGGTTTGGAGTGGGAAGACCTATTATTTTGGAGGAAGTGTTAGTAATTTAAAGAAGTTTATTCTCATTGGTAAGAGAGAGCATGGTGAAGTCGCGGGTAGCACAGTACAAGAGGATGGGTTTGATGATACTACGGTAAAGGAAAAGCAGTAGGTGTGGTTTGACTGAGAGAGTCCCAAGTTTACGAATGCCAGAAAGTCTTTGTTGACAGCGTCTGTGGATGTCTTTGATGTGGTGATAAAAACTCATTTATTGTCCATAGTGATGCAGAGGTACCTGAAGCTGTCAACAATTTCAACTGGCTGGCTGTTTATGGAGACGGGGCAGTGAGGTGTGGAAAGTTTACAGCGTGTGTCCAGGATGAGTTCCTTTATCTTGGTGACGTTGAGGAGGAGGTGACTGTCTTTACACCACTGTGTGAAGTGGGCAATGGATTGGTGATATGCTGCAACTGATTCTGTGTCAGAGAGGAGGGCGAGTATGGCTGTGTCATCTGAGTATTTTAAGTATTTTGTAATAGGAGAAGGGCTAATGCAGTCATTGGTGTACAATGTGTAGAGAAAGGGGCTCAGGACGCAGCCTTGAGGGGCTCCAGTGTTGACAGTAATGGTGGTGGATGTGGTGCTTCCCACCCTCACTGCCTGTAATCTGTCAGTGAGGAAATGCTGGATCCAGCGAATGAGGAGAGGTGGCACCTGGAGGTGGTGGAGTTTAGTTATCATGGTGTGACGTTGAATTGTGTTGAAGGCAGAGCTGAAGTCTACAAAAAGATTCCTGGCATGTTCAGTACCAGTTTCTCAAGACATTTAACGATTATGGAGGTGAGTGCTACTGGTCTATATTGATTCAGTTCAGAGGGGTGGGGTTTCTTGGGTACAGGGATGATGGTGGCTGTTTTCCAGAGGGTGGGGACAGTTGCAGTTTGTAGTGATTCTTTTAAGAGTGAGTGCGGAACAGGTGTGAGTTCCAGGGCACAGTTCCTTAGCAGCCTTCCCGTGATCCCATCAGGGCTGAGCTGCTGGTGGACGTCTTCCACTGTGGGGAAGACAAAGTATGGCTGTTCAGGGGTGGAAAGGCTCCTGATCCCTGTAGTTGTGCAGTTGCATCCTCCGACCACTGTATGATGCTGTTGGTGGCTGGTTTTTCGCTCTTCAGCATTTGTTTGTATTGCGGAAGCAGGAAGACAATGTTGTGATACGCAGCGCATATTGAGGGCTGCACCTGAGCAGTATAAGCATTATACATTATATATAAGCACCCTTTCCCTCCTTGTGGGGATATCCACATATTGTTCAAAGGATGGGAGGACACAGTCCAGCCTGCAGTTGTTAAAATCCCCCATAATAAGCACCGGAGGGTGCTGCTAGCTCAGCTGCCATGTTGGTGTTCACGCCAGGCTGGATATACACACAGCCGATGACCACCGTGGGAAATTGGCGAGGGAGGTAGTAGGGGGCGAAGCGAAAGAGTCAGCATTTCAATGTTGGGTGTGCAAACCCTTATTGTGGATCTTGATTTTATTGCACCACCCGTTGTTAATGTAAACACAGACCCCTCCGCCCCTCTCCTTACCAGAATCACTTGTTCGGTCCACTCTGATGATGGTGAAACTGTCCAGGCTAACATCTTCATCTGGAATAGAGTCGTTCAGCCACGTCTCGGACAGCGCGATGATGCAGGCCTCCTGAAAGGATTTCTCCACTTGGCATCTTGCATGTAGAATGTCCATTTTATTCCGGAGAGATTGCACATTTGCCATCACAACTGAGGGAAAGGGTGGGTTGAAAGGGCGCCTCCGTAACCTCGTGCGTGCCCCTCATCGCCTTCCTCGTTTCCTCGGCTTGTGTAGGATGTCAGCTGGGATTACATCCGATGGTTTTAGGCCGAAAGTGATGGAGCCCCGGAGAAGCGAGAAGGTCTTGGCGGGTGTAGGTGAGTTTGTTGCCACTCAATCCATCCCGTAGTAACGCCGCACTTCTGAGATCGCTGGTGATAAGTAGAAAGATCACCATAGTCCACAGCATTTTTCGAAAGTAGTTTATTTTAGCCATGATGGTAAACAAACTCACAGAAAACATAGATGAAAGGACAAACAAACAAAGACTTGACTTGACAGAGGCGCACCGGTGACTCGCCGTGGAGTGTACAGACTGTTGTCGGAGCAGAGCATGCACCAGACCGCTCGGCTGTCTGAGCAGGATACCAGTTGTGTGATGATGTATGACAAATTACTCATATGTTTAAAAATGACTTTAAAATAAAGCTGTTTCTACAAATTCCACTGTCACAGGTGTTCAGTTTTCTTGCTCCAAAAATACCTCCATATGCTGGAAGTGTAGCAGTAGTGACATACCTGACATGAAATACTGCCGGAAATGTACCAGAAGACCCCCAGCAGCAACAAGACCAACAACCAGGAGAACCAGGAGAACTTTGGCCCAGGATGGAAATCGTTCTGTGGGAACCAGAAACATAAGTACATGACATCTGACCTGTGTCTTTCACAGGTGTTAGGGTTTATTGCTGACCTTTGACCTGCAGCTGTATCTCTGTCACTCTCCGTTGTCCTCCTAACCTTCTGACAGTGCAGGTGTAGTTGCCGCTGTCAGAGAGCTGGAGTTTTGTCAGGTTGAGGCTGAGGTCTCCAGTTTCCAGAGCGTCAGTCATCATGGATGTTCGGCCGCTGTAAAGCTGATTTTGGTCTTTAAGTTCATCACCTTCCTGCTGACGGTGGTGGACGGTTGATGGATTGAGATCGTAGCGGCTCCACACCACTGTGGGGCTCTCCATCTCAAAAGTGTAATCATCACAGGGCAGCAGGACAAACTCCTCCCCCTCATACAGCTCCACAGCTGAGGCATGCTGGGAAACTGTGAGATCACACAGACAGAGAGGTTCAATCACAGCAGCCTTATTTCATGTCTTATTCCTCCTGGATCCTCAGCTGACCCAGAAACCAACCTGGTCCTGTCTGTGATTGGACGCTGCAGCTGATCAGCTGCTGTGAAACCACATCAGCTCAGTTTAAAACCAACAGCAGCTGACAAAGAACAGAAGCACCTCAGCTGTCATGTTGCTCTCACTGTATAGATGGACTCTGTTTTCTGACTCAACATGCTGTTAAAATGAGTGTGTTAACTGTCTGAACTCCTCTTTCCTCACATCTCTTCCTTCCATCTCTCCATCACGTCTTCAGAGGGAGCCACTAATACTCAGGGAAAAGACAGGACTGATGGACATGTGGAGACACTTCATACAGATGAGACAGACGATCCACATGTGATGCTGCTGTCAGCAGAGGATCAGTGTTACTGTTGGTGATATAACCTGTAAGACTGTGAGCAACCTGCAGGGACATAATCCTGAAGACCTGAGGACAGTCTGACTGGACCGTCTTCTACATTCATGAGGATTTAAAGAAACATTAAAACACGCTGCTCATGTTGTTATTTGAAGGAAACATTGTCATGGAGCTGAAACAGACTGATGAAGTGAAGATGACAGAAACCAGATTAAAGAGGTGACGTTGGACTGAGGTGATGATCAGATCAGAGGGAGGAAGGTTATCTTACCGTGCACGAGGATCACAAACACCACAAACATCTTCATCTTCCTGTAGAAACTCCAACAAGCACAAAGTCCTCTTTAATCTGCTTCTCACTAAAGGAAGTCTTCAGAAACCCAGTGAGGACATCAGCTCACAGCCAGCTGTCCCTTTGCTCCTCCTGATAATCTGCTGAAAACTTTACTTTCGATTTGAACAGTTGCATTTTACATTTACAGAAACAGGTGTGGCAGGTAAGAGAAGGAGGAAGTCAGGTCATGTGAAGAGCAACAGTAACAGTGTCTGGAAAGAAATGTTATTTTTGTTTCATCTCAGTTCATGTAATTGAGAAATAGCGAAGAGAGACAATGGATTTCATGCAAGAATATTTTCCTTCTCGCAAAACTCTAAACATAACAGAATGATATATATTTTCCTAACCTGTGTTTGTGTAGGAGTGGGAGCTCTGTGCCTGAGAGGATCTCTGTGCGGTCCAAAGGTGTCTCTTTCTGATTGGCTGGATTCACAGGTAGAGCCTGGGAGTGTCTGCAGCTGATTGGTCCATTCACAACACCTGGTCTTTAAAATATCAGGGGAAACGCAGCATAACGTTTTTTCCAACAGAGACTGTGGTCCCCTGAACACCCTGCTTTGAATTTTCCTGCCTTTTTAACACTGTTCTGTTCACAAATTTGTCGCAGCTGATTAACACCTGTGATTTCTACATCAGTAAATCTGTGAACGACCGTGTTGTGTCTTGAAGAAAGCTGTTGACAGACATCCATCTGATTTACCTGGCTTAACATTATCTCTCCTCCTTGAAGTAACTTTTACTAGCGGCCAAAACACAGTGGATGTATATCCCCCCCCCGACTAGCATTTGGGGGTGTAATCGCAGAATGACAGAGACACCGACACACCTGTATAAATGCATGGCTACGTGCGTAATTGCAGACAAGAAAATGCATCACTAAGTTTGCTTCCACCAGATGACTGTCTGATCTGTTTAAAGTGTAGTAATGAAGTAGGACAGAGCTGCTCTCTGCTGTTCAGGCAGCAGCCCTCAGATTAAAAAAGACAAACAGGTTCTTTAACAGAAGCCAACAAGGCTAGCAGTTTCCCCCTGCTTCCAGTCTTTGTGCTAAGCTAAGCTAATCCTGGACCCACAGAACCGGTCTGTTTAAAGAAGGACAGGAGGACAGGGACAGACTGAAACCTTTATTATCACAACAAAATGGACATGTTAACGTGTTCAGTGCGTGGAGTATTTGGGCAGCTGGTTTCCCAGGATGACCCGTCTCTCCACTCCCTCCTCTGAGATGCTCGCCAGTCTGACCACGCCGCCGCTGGAGCCGTCTCTCTCCATCGCCAGAGACAGAGCTGAGAGACAGACAGGAGAGAGACACAGAGTCAGTCAGAGCCAGTAGTCCCGCAGTGGACCGCAGCTCCCAGCATGCCTTGCAGCAGTGCGTACCTGCAGCAGTGAGCTCCAGACACTGGTCTTTGCTCAGTCCTGGTTTGTAGTTGGAGTCCATGAAGCCGTAGATGTAGGTGCTGCCGCTGCCGCCCACCGACACCGGCTGCCTCACCAACATCCCACCAATAGGAACGCAGTACACCTGAGACAGACAGGTGAGACAGAGAGACGGGAGAGACAGAGAGACGGGTGAGCAGAGAGACAGTCAGGACACCTGAGTGAAAATGTCCACATTGGGCCCAAAGTGTCAGTATGCTGTGTGGCCCCCATTATCTTCCAGCTCTGCCTTATAACCCTCTTGGGCCTGGAGTTCAGCAGAGCTTCACAGGTTCCACTGGAGTCCTCTTCACTCCTCCATGACGACATCACAGAGCTGATGGATGTCAGAGACCTTGTGCTCCTCCACCTTCAGTTTGAGGACGTCCCACAGCTGCTCAGTAGGGTTCAGGTCTGCAGACACGCTTGAGTCTACGACAAGTCTGGCAACATGTCGACATGGAGGAGTGGAAGAGGACTGAGGGACGTGTGATTGTGAGGTGTGTTTATAGGGATCGACTGATACAATTATTAGTGACCAATTAGACCGATGACAGATAAACATTTGGTGTAAAAAAAAAAAAAAAAATTAACGGTGAAAAAATTTAGAACACAACTGTGTTGAAAATAAGAAGATTAAAGTTCATGTTGAATCTTTATAAATAGTAAATTAAATGGATCAGAGATCCATCCCAGAGATGGACTTGTTAACTATGAGTGATGCACGGTAAAACAAATAAATTCATTAACCCGCAACACAACAACGGCTGGAGATTCTTAAACGATACAGAAAGACAAGGGAACAGCGCGTCAGCCAGGGCACTCCTGGGCTAAAGCACCTCAGTAGCTCCCCGTATTAGACCGAGCTACTACAACACGTGTAGTAAGGTAAGCGGATTGTGGCGATCAGCGCCTGCGTCTCACACACAGCCACCAGTCACCTCAGGAAATTTCTGTGAAAAGGCGTTTCAGACCAAACTCACAAGTCCGTAAGAGGCCCAGTCTGTCCTGAGTTACAGCCGGTGCTGCTCACCAGCATCGGAGGCTGCGGGGAACTCGGTGTTGTCAGAGAATTACTGAGCTTGTCCTGATGATATATCATATTATTTAAAGGCATGATTTCACTCAAATTATCTCTCACATATTGTTATAATTTGATATTTCTTCTCCACCATTGCTCATAACAATTCATGCATCACCTAATTTCTCCATAACCCAGGACTGAACCACAAGAAACAACAGTGTACGTTTAATCTAATATTGTGTTTGTCGTACTAAACACTGATTTACTGCTTGTTCATTTTGAATAATACAGAAGGTAAACAGCTGAAAAATGTATTGCATATTACATTGCTGTTGGAATCTTCATGTATATAAGTTATCTCATAGAAAAACATATGGAAGTATAAAAGCATTTTTGTTAATATCAGTCTTTGAGTTTGTTACAGTGTTCACAGGAAGCCTGCAGTGGATGGGTGTCAGACAGAGGTCACACAACAGATATCCGAAGACTGATAAGCGGCTGTAATTAACATACAAAGTTACTGGAACATTCTGTATAGTAACATGTTAATTGTTGCTGCTGTATCCCCCATATAGCAGCAATGTGCATGTAACTAGGGACCTCCCTGAAGATAATAAAAAGAGAGGAAACGGAAGAGATGCCTCAGAGCGGTTGGAGTTTGTAACTGAGTACATCTCTGTGCGTTCTCCTCGCGAGTGAAAAGCTATTAACTCTCTTGTCTTTCTTCCTTGTTTGATATTTTAGGTGTCTAAACCTGACAATCGCAATTTCCAAAACTGTTCTGCCCCAATAGTCAGTGTTGATAGGCTGTTACTCGTGACCTGTAAGGTGAGATTGTTTTTTATTAATCATATCGGCCATCTGAAGTGACCGATGCAGATTATTGGAGAAATATCAGCACCGATAATCAGCCAGGCCGATTGTTAGCCGACCCCTAGTGTGCAGAACACAAACACACAGTGTGTGTATTAGTACATTTAGGCGGGTCCTGCAGTACCTGGCCCCCCTTCCTGCGGTCCCATCCTGCCACCAGGATCCCAGCAGACAGCTCCTCTCTGTAGCGGTAGCAGCTTGCTTTGAACAGATTGGCAGCCGTCTCCACCAACGGGGGCTCGTCCAGCTCGATGCTGGGGGCCGGACCACACGAAGGTTAAAGGTTAACAGCACCTGACTGGCTGCTGAGGCTGTCAATCAAACTGTGTGTGTTACCTGTGAAAGCCCAGCTGGTAGGTGACCACGTCAGCGATGGCCTCAGCGGCTGATCCAGACCTGCAACAGAACCACGTCACACATCCAACAGCTGATCTACAAGGTTCCTCTGAATAGGCCTGGGTATCGAGTTCAATGCTTTTTAGGCACCGACCGAATTGCTTCAATACCACCGAGTATCAAAAAATGCCTTGTCTTTCGGTACCAAAGTTCCATACCTAAAGGTTCTTGTAAACGCCAATGAGCCAATCAGCATGCAGCATTCTTGACGTGCCCACATCTAAAAGTGATTGTAATTGGCTGTGGTGATGTAAACACTAGCTCACGCCGGTTACGCACAGAGACGTGGCTCGGCGATGTAAAAGACGTGGAGAAAATTAAAAGTGTGGCTTGATGCAACAGCGTGCGATGTAATATTTGCGACATAAGATAATTGCTGCTAAGAGCGGCGACACGACAAACCTGGTGAAGCCTTTGACTGTGCGTGAAATAAACTTAAGAGCAGAAAGCCAATCAGTCTTTGCTGCAACAAGACAGAGCCGGTGCATCATCGTCTCAGCGCCCTGCTGCCACCGAGCTGCTTCAACACGCCCACCGTACGAGCAGTGTCGGGCAGCAGCGTCGCTACAAGCAGCACCGTTACTAGTTTAACTACATTTCTCGGTAGCTTGGTGGCAGCGTCGCTGTTTTCTGAATCAAATCAAAGCTCTTTTATTGACAGAGCAGCGCGGTAGCTTCCACACACGCTACATTTTTCCAAGTGTTTCTGAAGGATCAGTTAAGTGACGCCACCGCCGCACACGGACCTGTATGTGCAGCCGGCGGAAGGGCTTCTGTGTAATAGTGACATCACGTACCGATATTTTGACTGATGTCTGCGACTTTGCTGCAGATGGATTAAAGACGTGCGGCTGAGTTTCCTTTCTATTGTGATAGTTGTCCACCTCTTCCTCTAGTGAGGAAACTTTGATATGTAGAGGCAGAAACTTGTTTCCATGAGAGATTTCTCTCTCTCTCTCTCAGGCCTGTTGCCATGAATGTTTAGGCTGCAATGGTGCCAGAGCACAAATTCACATATAAACAATAAAAAATTATATATAATTAACAAACAATGAAATGACATTATAAAAACTAAAGAAAGAGGAATAAAAAAACAATATAGGCCAATGTTACATTGAAAATATGTCTTGGTTCTGACAAGCAGCAGCATTTTTCAAAGGAACAATTATTAAAATAAACTATTATTGATAGTAATGTGATAATTAAGTTACTTTATACAAACAACAATGGTTCTCCGCATGTTGGGAAAATATACAAATTTTATACCAATAAAATTGGTATCGAAAAAGGTATCGTTCAGGAACCGGTATCGAAGTTGAGGTATCGATACCGGTATCGATATCGAAAATCTTTGAACGATACCCAGCCCTACCTCTGAAGTCTTAGAACGTTTCTATAAAAAGGTTCTATAAGAAGGATCATTTCTAAGGTTCCTGAGTTCTTCTGTCACCAGACAGACGGAGTTCTGCAGGAACGTTGTTCTCTCTAAAGTTTCCTCTGCAGGGTACCAGCTCGACTCGCTTTGTGACGTTTGGCTTTCCACTGGGGGAAAGTTGTACGTGGCAGGCTGAGGTAAAACACCGCAGGCTGCTGATTGGTCACAGAGAAAATCAGTGTCAAATCAAATTAGCCAGCAGCCGGCGTGCAGATGGTCCAGCGGTGTGTTTTGCAGTGACAGAAGATGGAGAACAGACTGCAGAGGGGACATTATGAAAACTCAGGTGCAGTTTAATATAACTTGAACAAAACCAACTACGTCCCATAAAAACCCTGAACAGCTGCTAGTTAATGTAGCTGCCACAGTACAGATGTATTCAGTTATCCTGATGTTACACTGTGAGCTGATGTTTCCTGTCTCACTTGGTCCTGACTCTCCCTGCAACAAATGTTTGTGAACACAGAACTGTCTTCAAAGCAAACTCTGAAGACATGCCGTCGGTCTAACAAAGTATTTTACTATGTGAATATTAGAATATACAGTCTGTCTAGTAGATATCCAAACAACTTACAAGCTCGTCCTCCTCTGTTTGTTCTACTCCTGTGACCTCTGACCTCTTAAAATCCTGCAGGATGCTCGTCTCTGTGTGACAGTTTTGACTACTTTTAAATAGTTTATGGACCCGTAGCAGAGACACAGACACACCTCAGGACAGGGTTTAAGGAAGGACAGGGGCAAACAAATGGCCCAGGAGCTTCTGGTCAGCCCGCTGTCCTGGATCTTGATCCTGGGCTCTGGGTCTTTAGAGACCTTTATTCCTGGATTCTTCAGAATTTGATGCAGGTAGAGAACATAACTAAATGAGCCTTTAAAATATTTTTCAAATCTAGAAACTCCTCTAACTCTCCTAAAGTGCTGCTCCTGCCTCGTCTCTGCTGTCTGTCTCATGTTCACCATGTCAGAGCTGCTATTGGTGCTGCTGGCCGGCGTCGGGTCGCTACTCAAAATCTTTACTCAGGAAAAAGGACAAACACTCCAAACCATAAAAATTAAATCAAGTAACAGTAAAATATATTTAATAATATATTTAATCTGCTGTTCATCAGCTTAGAAACAGCTGAGCAACATAGTTATTTTCTAGGGAATGCATTTAGCTATTTCTGTTTAATAATTATTTTCCTTTTTAAATTTCCATGAACTTTTGGATCAGATCACTTTAAAATATCAGCCACTCTTGTTGCCTGTATATTTAATTATTTGCTTTGCAGCAGCTCAGGCAGCCAAAACAATCTGATTATTCCTGAAGCGTCTAAATAATCTTCACAGCACAAAGACTCATTGTGGCAGAAACACGAAGCAGCTCGTTGTTGAAGCAGGTAAAGCTGCTCACAGAGGAAGCTGTGCGTCACCAGTAAAACCCAACAGCACTGAAAGGGTATTTGCCTGATTTTCTAAATGTTTGCGTCTGCCCAGCTCATGAGGGTTAGGGTCATCATTCATTCACACATTCATCTGTGTGAAACACGCCCGTCTCTGCAGCTCAGAGGAGACCTGGAGCTCTTCTGCGTATCTGCTCAGCCTGGCTGAGAGCTCATTCGTTAACGAAGCCTATTGCAGATCACAGACTGGTGAAGTTATGAAGGTCTGAATGGAAAATGTAGCGAAATTAAAAGTAGATTACTGAGAAAATACTGCAGTAAAGAGTAAAAGTAGGCTGCAGTTTAAAAAAAGGAAAAGGTGCCAATTACTTTTTTTATTTTGCAAAATGATGTTACTTGTAACACGTCACTGCAGCAGGCGGGGTGACGTCTCCAGGTAGAAAAAGCACAAAATAAACATAATATTGAGACACTTTGCTGCACCTGCCTCTTTTTTCTCCCTTAACTTTTCAGCACCACATTTGTGTTGTGTCACATGTTTTCAGTCTACGTGATTTCTGTCTGCATTTCAACCATTTCTGATGCGGAGTGTGTGTTTGATTAGTCACTCATTCTCTGCCCGAGCCCGGCCCGACCCGACCCGCGGGCCGGGCCGGGCCGATTTTACCCGCCACTATGTTCGGGTCGGGCTCGGACTCGGGCAGAGAATCTAAGCTCTAGCGACGCCCCCGGTTATAACGCCTACGTAATGTTTTAAAAATGGTCGGGTTTAAATCGGGCTCGGGCTCATAATTACAGTTAATGTGTCGGGTCGGGCCCGTCTCGGACACAACGTGCACGGGCTCGGGTCGGGTCGGGTTTGATTTTTTGGGCCCGATCTAAGCTCTAACTCAGACTGCCTGGCTATGAGCCAAATCCAAAATCGGTGAACAGGGCACTAGGACCAGCCTATCACAGGACGCAGACTCAGTCAGCTACCCAATGAGGATTTTATTCAATATAACACTCGGCAAAAGAGCTTTATACTCCTCCTCAACTCTACCATTAACACTCTGCTGCACACCATAAGTGTGTGTGATGTATTTACTGCAGTAGTGTTTGTTAAAGTGAATGCTGGATGTTTTCCTAGCTGGCGGTCAGCTGCACACACTGTCTTTCTCATGCAGACGTTCACCACTACGACACACTGAGGACATTTACAGGATTTGTGTTTCCTCTTTCTTTTAATCACAAGCAGAGGGAGCTGAGGAGGATTCTTCAGCTGGTGGGGCTCGTCCAGGAAGGTCCAGGAAGAAAGGAAATCCAGAGACCTGGAACGTGAGTGTCCAGAAAAGAAGGAGAATGAGGGGCCAGTCCGATCTCGGGAGGAAGAATCAAGAGCCTGGGTTTAAGGAGGCAAGAAAAACAGGGATGCCATGCCAGCCTGCGGCCTGCCAAAAGTCCACTGAACTGCGCTGCACTGAAGTCGAGGAGTCGAAGAGCGAGGAGATCTGTAGGTATTTCTGGAAGAGAGGAAAACTTTTGTTAAGTCTTTAGTGGAGGAAAGATGGACTCCAGGAGATTTGAACTGAGATAAGGACTCATTAATTGGTGGTTGAACTGTGGGTTTTGTATTGACTGTCACTGTGGTGAAAAGGTAGGCCGACCTGATGATGTTATATCATAATATTTAATGCCATGACTTGACTCAAATTGTCTTTCTCATATTATTATTATTTGATATATCTTATTGCTCATGATAATAATTCTACCTAATTCATCATAACACAGGCCTGAGCCACAAGAAAGAACAGTGTAAGTTTAATCTATCTAATATCATACTATACACTGATTTACTGATTGTCCGTTTTGAATAATAGAGAAGGTAACGAGCTTAAAAATAATCGCACATTAAATCGTAATCGCAATATTGGTAAAAAAAAAATCGCAATTAGATTATTTTCCAAATCGTTCAGCCCTAGTGAGCAGGAGAGTGTAATTGAAACGGTAAGCATGGTAGGGAGGCAGTGTTAATCAGGGCGGGTGCAGGAGGACAGTGAATGGGCCTGGCTGGGCCACGAGTCACGACGAAGATGATGATGATGATTTACCTAAATTAATGAATATTTTAACAAGACAGCATAATCGTTGTCGCTATAATAAGGTATGTCCGATTGTCACCTAACGTTACTGCACTGACAGTGCTGGCCGCTCTGTAAAATAACACAGCATAAGCTATTTTGCACTGTTTTTGTAGCTAGCAGACTTCACTTATTCAATTGCAACTTCGGCTGTCTATTCTAATGTTAACCCATTAAAACCCAGAACGGCCTACGACGGCCGTTCCATAGAAAAAAACGTACCGGTAAATTATGGTGATCATTTTACTCAATCAGTTATCATTCTTGTCTCTCTCTCTCTGGATGCCCTCACTTTGTGTAGGCCCTACTCCACTTGCCACCTTTGATCACTGGTCCACTTGCACTGGTACAGTGGTCCATGGCACTTAGATCTCAGCTTTGTAAGGGTTTTTGGGAATGGAAGAGTGGATATGCATATCTACAGGGACCGCAAGGATGGTTTGTACTGGTTGGTTGTGTCCGACCGATTGTGGTGGGCCGGTCTGAGCAAAAATGCCAGGGCCATTTTATTGTCCCAGTCCAGCCCTGCAGGCCAGACCATGTGAGGTACGTGGACCACAGTTTCTTCACAGACTGCAGCCAAGTGACCATCTGCAAGTCCATCCGACAGGGAAAAAGCTGGAGATCCAACAGGCTGTGATCTTCCAGGAATCAGGTATTTTATCAGACACATTCTTACAAAAATGTCACCTTCTATGTCAGAAGACGTCAGAGGTGAAACACATTTACTGAATTACTGTACTGAGGTATTTGTGCTTTATAAGAAAAATGTTGTACTTATTACTCCACTACATTTATTTGGCATCTTTAGTTACTCGTTACTTTACAGACTCAGATTAGAAAGATTTATAAAATCAAATCAAACTATATTATGAAGCATTTTGAGGGATTAAGCCGTTCAGCAGAATATAAAGTGGTTGGAATCAGCTCCACCTTTACCAGCTGCAACAAAGGATATTTTTAAATTATATTTTGATGGTAATAATTGTGTATATTTACTTTAGATAGATTTACACTTCTAATATTTCTAGTGTGCTTTTGCTACTTTGCAGTTAAAGTTCTTAATACTACTTTCCACCACTGTGGGAGACACACTGTCTATAATTTAATCTATTAAGTTTGACTTCATGTCTTCTCACTACCTTCTAATATCGTCCCTCTGTCCACTAGATACATCGTGGACGACACTATGGAGGACAAGATTCTGCACTCAGAGGACTGGGAAGTCTGTCCGTCTGCATCTCTCAGGAAGAAGAGACGTGTCCCCACTGTGTCCCCTCTGTACACATCCAGCCAGAAAATAAAAGAGCTGAAGTTCAAACACCTTCAGGACCTGAAGAAGGTCCAAGGACTTCCCCTCCTTCTATGATGGACTGGACCATGATGCCCATCATCGGCTGGAATATCACACAGGCTGACTTGGTTACAGCTGTTTATTAAATTGAGTGTAATTAAATTTTACCTGACTTTGTGATGCTTTACAGGTTTTAATGATATTAATATAATTCGTAGTTGTTCCAAGTATTAAATAAATTATTAAGTAGCATTAAAGAGTCAGTTGTCTCTAACAAATAGCTCGACTATCTTTGCTGACTGTTCATAATTATAATATTTAATGTGTTTTGTGATGTATTTTGTGGCTTAACATTTTGAATGTGTTTTTATTTACATAAATACAAAGAATTTCAACCTTAGTTGATTAAACAAATTTGATTTTATTTGGTCATTGTCCACTATTGTTGTTCACCACATTAAGATAGCTTATTGATGATGATTAGCATTATTTTAAAACCGGCCTCTTATTATTTAGCTCAGGTAGCATCTGAAGTTTTGCCTTTAACCAGCGACTGCAGGTAACGTTTATAAAACAGAGCTGCATGTGTCCCTGTTAGAGGAAAGAGCTGCAGCTGTTAATTTAAACAAATCATCTTAACAGCCTCCGGATGCAGTTTGGCTGAAAGGTAAGTTTTTGTACCAACTTGTCCAGTGTGTTATTTTGGGGAAACAGAAATTATGATGGATTAAAAACGTCCAGTTTTCAGCCAAGGATTACAACAAGCTAAGTGATTCACCTGAGCTGACAAATCCTCACACGGCGATGTCGATGTTGTGCTGAATTCTGCAGCCTTCTGAGAACTGCATGCACCTCGCTGCTGGTTTCGCTCATTTATGCTGAGAAAGAGGTGGATGCAAATCTCTGCAGGGAGCCTACATCATCGGTTTTGCCCACTTGTGCCTCTTAAGGTCCTTTTCAGACACTTTGCTGCGCTCGTTGATCCAAAGGAAATCTGTAGGGTAGCTTACTGTCGACAGTTTATCAGCTGATGGGGACGTAAACAGAACCTCGAGGCTCAGAACCACCTGCAAGTCATTGGAGCCCGTTATTTAAAAAACACGCATGTCCATTTAAAATATTAAACAGTTCACTGATGACCGTGTAAAGATAGTGTTTCACTTATGGTGGTAAATTTGAGTAATAACCGGGTTTATGTTTATTTTGTTTTTAACAGTTTTTAAATGTTTTTTAAAGAAACGATTTTTGGAGATACATGGTTTTCATCGGACAGCGACGATATGTTACAATTGCCCCCGGTCTCCCCCACCCCTCAATGTAGCTGGTCGTCATAGCGACGTGATGTTCAAAGCGACCCACAATCAGCTGTCTGTTGGTTTAAGTTCAAAGGTCTGAACCTTCCTCAGACTGTAAAGACAGATAAGCGGTATGAAAACCTTCCAGCTGTGTTTTCCTCTGCCGTTGTTGCTGCAGCGTCTGTGTGACGGCGCGGAGCAGAGGGCTCTGTGAGCTGGCTGGCCGTTAGCATTGCTAAAGGCTAATTCGACTAGCTTCGCTTCGTCGTCGTGTAATTAACGTCCCGACTTCACAACGTTGGACTAACTGTGCTAAAAACACACGCACACATTCACATAACACTCTGGCAAACACTGACACATATTCTAAAAGGCTCCTACCTGAAAAGGGGAGCAGCTGAATGAAAGACGCAGCGGACACAAAGTTTCCTCAGGTCACGTGTGTAATGACTGAAGGGAGGGCGCGAGGTGCACCGTAACATAGCTCAACAGTTTGACGCTCCCCCTGCTGGAGCCCTCTAGGAACTACAACACTCTGGTTCACACTGACTGCTGCTGCTGTTAGAAAGACATTTTGCACATGAAGAATAAGAAAGAAAAGGAAAATACTGAGCTGTGACTGCTGCAGCTTACAGTAACAACTTTAACCAGAACACACGATAAACCATTAAAATATGAGGATGGCTTTAAAATGACTAAATATGAAGCCATTAACTGTTATTCTATTGTGCTGACTCACATGCTGGCTGTGACTTACTGGTAAAACACATTATTTCCATCTGTCACATTGGCTCCAGCTGAGGTGAAGACATGTCAGCTCAAGTTTGAACGTTTCAGCTTCAATAAAAATCCTACTTTATCCTGAAGGAACAGAGGCGGAAGAAAGTGAATCCAGAGCTGCTGCGTAAAGTCGCCGTGTAAAGGGGACATTTCTTGGTGCTCGTCGCTTTAACGCTCACGTTCAGTAGGTACAGGAGAGGATGCTGGGAGCTCACCGGGCTCTCTGCCAGGATGTGTAGAAAGAGTGAGCTCAAGTTCAGCATGAACCATGTTCTAGTTTAGATCCATCGCACCTGTGAGGATGAACATCTCTGTGTCTTCCTCTGTGATGTTCATTCCTTTCTGAAATCAGGACAAACCTGAGCCAACAAGAAGCTCGGCCACAAACTAGGACTCGTGTTTTGAAGCTCACGTAAGGTTGTTCTGTTTTTATCATTTGAGAAATACAGCCGAGGTGAAGTCTTTCATTTCAGCCACAGAGCGATATCCTCCCTATATACCTGTCTGAGTCAGAAATCAGTTCATCACCTACAGTTAGTCCAAAATGCTGCCGCTCGCTGCAGAAAATGTGAGCACATCAGCCCAGTGTGAGCGTCCTGCTTCCTGTTTCTTTGAGGACGGACTTTAAAATCCTTCTGATCCCTTTGAAGGCCAGACATGGGCACGCACCTTCTCTGAGCTTTGATCCCCATATGAGCCAGGACGCAGACTGAGATCCTCTAGTAGGGCTCTGCTAACTGCTCCAAAGGCTCAGACCCAAAGGGGACAGGCTCTCTGCTGTCAGGGCCCCTACAGGCTCAGAGTCTGCTCCTGGTTTCATCTCACTTCTTAGACACATTTCTACAAAAAGCTTTCACTGTGTGACGCCTCATTTATTTTCCTTTATTTACAGATTGATTCTTTTAAAGCTCTTTGTTCCCTGTGTTGAAAAGTGCTCTACAAATAAAGCTTTTATTATACAGAGGAGGTGTGCAGCGGGTTTGGACCGGCAACGGGCCCCTCGGCGACCGGTCCGGACCACAAGGACCGCGTGGACCACTAGTTCCTGTTTCTACAGAGCGGACGAGACAGGAGGATGCTGGGAGAAAAGAGAGGCGGGAAGCTGAACTACCTGCTGAGGTCTGAAAATGAATCTGTGTCTGAGAGATGATTCCAGCCATCGTTGGACTTGAAACAAGTTAGCATAGCATCGCCCTGACTGATCAGAAGTCCATTTAGAAAAGAAGCATTTTAAAAGATGTCTGCTTGTCATCTTGAAGACAGACCTGACAGAGCAGGAATTCATATGTTCAACAAATCAGCATCATTTTGATCAGTTTATTGAAATGAAATCACAGCAAAATGTTTATTTTGGCTTCAAAGCGCTGCAGGAAACCAGATTATTGAATCAGATCTGAGTGCATAAGCAGCACTTTAATAACAGAACATCTTTGAGTCCAACAGATTACTGTAACCTTCTGATTTCCTCTGCTAACAGCTCATGACCTGTGTACTGGAACATAATGACTGCTAGTATATTGTGCTGTAGTCTACTGGTCCCTGGCTTGGTTTTACTATGTTGTCTGTTTTGTGTTGACTTGTACTGACTACAGATGAAAAACAGCCTTCTGGCTAAATCTGCCATATTTACTGAAACGTTTCAGCTTCAATGAAAAATCCAGCTTTGTCTTTGAGGACTGAACAGAGAGACCAGAAAAACCAGAACCTGGAGGAAAGAGACTAAAGAAGTGGAGTTTCTGCTGAGTTCTGAGATCAACGTCTGAAGGACTCGGTACGCTTCAGACAAACTAGATCACATGACGTCTGTTTATACCTGCTCCAAATGTCAACACTGGAAGACAGGGCAAAGATCACAGAGTCCACATGTTTCAGGAGGCCTGAACCAGGTCCACTGGAGGCCTCTGGGTTTAACTGCTGTGCTTTGATCCAGTGTGCAGTGAGGAGGAAGAGGCGCTGAATAAACAGGGACTACAAAAACACTACAGAGCACATTTGTGTTCAGGCTGAACAAACCTTTGTTCTTGTGAAAGTCTGACTGAATCAAATATTATTGTGTCCTCATTCTCTGACTCCATTTTAACAGCTGCTTGCTTTCTGTTCTGTCAGTAAATGTGTTGCTTTCTGTTTAACTTGCATCCTGCCAGGGTTGGTGCTGGAATAATCTGAGCTGGACACTTGAGACTTGGACTCGAGTCCTTTTCAATGTTCTCATTAAAGGAGTCGACGCAAAGAGAAGCTTTGACTCTTCCTTTGAAACTGGACGTTCAATGAACTGTTTCCTTTCAACAAGATTTGTTGTGGCTTCAGAAAATGGGACAAAATCTAAAGACAGCAGCTTCCAGCATCTTCTAAATCCTGGTGCTGCAGAAAGTTCCTGACATGTGGTTTAACTTGACTCTTAACTTCCTGTCAGTGGTTCTGACTTCCTGCAGCTGCTGACTTCTCTGTGTCTGTAGAAATAAAGTTTGTTTGACTGCACGCATTAGAACGAGCCACAAATATCCAGAGAGCTGCAGCTGTTATCCAGCCGCTGGGAGCTTCACAGGAAACACGCCCATTCAAGCCATGTGACATCACGCTGACCTCACTCTGACATCACTGATCAGCAGGAATCAATAGTGAGTGTGTAGACTGTGTGTGAGAGTCAGTAGGAGGAGTCAGAGTGAAGAAGAAGCTGACAAAGCGTCCTCCTGTCTCCATCCGTCCTCCATCAGCTGCTTCACCTCCATTTTCTCTCTGATCCAGAGTCAGATCGGATCAATGATCAAAGATCAAACAGATTGATCGGCCATCAGAGGAGTTGGATCAGTGGAGCTGCTTCTGTTCCTGCTTCTCTCTGCAGAGGAGACAGAGGACAGTCAGACAGAGACAAACACAGAGACTCTGACCTCAGTCTGCATACTGACCTTTGACCCTGAGGACAACTGATTTCTGTCTCAGGAGGATATTTTTCTCCTTGTTGTAGACAACGCAGCTGTATCGTCTCCGTCTGTGTCTGTGGGGGATTTCAGGGTCAGACTGAGGTCTCCAGTTGTCAGCAGGTCTTCCTTCATCTCTGTTCGGCCTCTGTAAACCTGGTCCTGTAGGACAGGCCGGTTAGAGCCGTTCAGATACATGAGGACCGTCTTTGTGGGTCCATAGGTCCACCACATTTTAGCGTCCTCAGGCAGGTTCTCTGTGGTCTTGAAGGGCAGCAGGACAGACTCCGCCCCCCTCCTCCACCTCCACCTGACAGTCTGAGAGGACAACAAAGCACAACATGAGCTGCACAGACATCAGCAGCAGTTTGAATAACTTTATTGACAGCAGCAGATGAGAGCAGCAGCTAACAGGGGACAGAAACACAGGAAGCTGTTGGAGATGATCAGAGTCTTGATGCTGCTGGGATTGTTTTGTCCATGTGCTGCTTCACAGTAACGTCTCCTGTCAGTGTTGAGCTGCTGGACTTTGACATTTCTGGATCTAAAGTTGAACTTTGAAGAGAAGAAGCTTTCAAATGTTTTCATCTCTGTTCTGTAAATGAATCTCAGCTCCACATGTTCAACATCAGTCCAGAACAGCGAGACACACAAACATCTGATCTGGATCTGATCCCAAACTGCTCTTCCTGCTTCATCAATATTTGGCCTTTCTTCTGCCGACTCTGAGCCCACTTTTCTTTCCAAACGGCTTCAACATGATGTGAAGAGAACTGATCATCAATCTTTCATTGATCCAAACTATTAAAGCTGCATTTCTTTGTTCTAAGTGATCAACACATTTGGTTTCTTTCAGCTCCTTCCTTCCACTTTCTTCTTGATCAGTCAGTGTCTGTAATCTAAATAAACTCTGTTGGATTTCTAGCATTAGATCTTCTCTCTTAGATTTCATATTTTGAATACTATAAAGGTCTGCTAGAGAATCAACACAACACACCCCTCTGTCTGCTTTTACTTCCTCAACCCACTGCAGTCCTACAATAATGGCCATCATCTCTGCCGTGAACACTGAAGCCTGATCAGGTCATCTTTTCCCAACGCTTACATTCATTGTTGGTATATATATTCCTCTTCCTACCTCGTCCTCTTCCTCTTTAGATCCGTCTGTATACATATCTAAGTAACTGTAATATTTGCTCCTTATGTGCTGACTCTCCAGATGTCCTTTCCCTCTCTCTTCACATTCGCTCTTTAGTTCCAATATATTTAAGTCTGTCTCAGTTTTTGGAAATAACCAAATAGGGATATTACTAACAGGTGTAGGGGAGTTAAACCAGGTATTATTTCACGCGCTCTTCTTCTTCTTCTTCTTCTTCATCTTGGTGACCTCCAACCAGATGGAGCATTATCTCCACCTACTGTATCCTAGTTCCTTCTGCTTAAATCCTTGTGTTCAGTCCAGTTTGTTGTAGAAAAGCTGAGATGTGTTTAAACACCATCTTTCAGGAGTTCTTTGAGAAAATAGTTTTAATGTCCATTTGTTTAATTCCTTCATGTTCCAGTCCGTTCCTTAAAGCCAGTCTTTGCTTTGAGTATTTAGGGCACACAAACAGCACATGCTCCACAGTTTCTGGTTGACTGCAGGCCTCACAAGTTCCAGATGGATGTTTTCCAACAAGGTGCAGAGATGAACTGAACTTTGTGTGACCCAGTCTAACTCTGTTCTCTCCTGCTCTTCCCCACTGACTTTTCCTCCCCCCACTTTCTGCTGAATCTAAATGTCTTCCTTTATTTCCATTATCCCATAAACTCTGCCTCTGCATCTTAACTTTGCTCCGTACATACGCTTTGATCTCTACTTTGCTAACTGGTCCTGCCACCTCGACCCGATTTACTTTCAACCCATGTTTAGCTAAAGTGTCTGCCATCTCGCTCCCTTGGATGCCAATATGTGCTGGGACCCATAAAAAACTGAACATCCACCCCCAGACTGCTCACTTTGTATAAAGACAACAACAATTCAAACATAATATCCTCCCTACATTTTGACGCTGTACTTTTGAGACTGGCCAGAGCTGCGCTTGAATCTGAACTAATTATCATTCTCATGGGTTTGACTTCCTCTATCCACTGTGATGCTAACAAGACTGCAGACACCTATAAATGATCGTTAATCTTTGAAACACCTTAACTTTTAACTCAGGAATGTAAAAAGCACAGCTTGATTTTTACAACCATCCCTAAATAAATGTACGTGATACCCATATTTCTCCTGCAGCGTCGTGTTCACATAAGCTTGCATATCTAAAATGTTTTTACTTGAACGAACCTGTTTCAGTAGAGAAAGACCAACTGTAGGCTGAGGTAATAACCATGGTGGAACAGCTGGCATTAAAGCAGCTGGACTAGCGACCCAATCGTTGATTCCTAACTCCTTTGGAATATCCAGAGTTACACTGCTAAATACCTCCTTTTTCATTTTGCTGCTTTCCCACCTTTCATTCATAATCCTGTTTGTAGGACGTGTGTCCTTCTGACTTTGTAAATTAGCCCAATAATTTCAGCTGTTTCCTTCTTAGAATCAGTGGCATTTCTCCAACCTCCAGCTGAAGCACTGATATTGGTGCTGACTTTACGGCTCCACAGCATAACCTCAATGCTCGGGCCTGAATTTTATCCAACCTTTTTAAAGATGTTCTAGCAGCTGATCCAAAAAACAATACGTCCATATTCTAGGACTGATCTAACTAATGCAATAGAAATATTTCTTAGCAAACGCTGCCTGTTAAACATCTCATAATATTCAGTACTTTCTTACACTTATCTTCCACCTCATCAAAATGATTTTTCCACGTAAGCAACATATCAAAGCACAACCCCAGGAATTTAAAGGTTTCCACTCTTTCTAACCTTTGATTGTACAATTTCAAACAAATATCTTCTTTGATTTTCTTTCTTTTAAAAAGATGGTTTGAGATTTCTCCACAGATTAAACTTAAATCTCCAATTCAAAGACCAATCTTCAGCCACACTAACAGCTTCCTGAACTTTCTTTACAACAGACTCCAGATTCCTCCCTCGTTTCATTTCCCAATCTCTGGATTAACCTTCTTATAAACATCATTGATCATGATTGAAAACAGTACCGGACTAATGACGCTCCCTGAGCTGCCATTTCCAGCTAAAATGCATCTGATGTAGATTCCCCACACGTAACCTGAATGTAGCTACCAGATAAGAAACCTTTAATCCAGTTCTACATTTGACCTCCAATCCCCATTTTATCTGGCTGTATTAAAAGACCTCCTTCGCCTTCTCTATATCAAAGGAAACAGCTACCAGCCCTCTTTATTAGCTTG
>JALXJV020000026.1:476598-492596 GCA_024633595.2 Lepomis macrochirus | reverse complement strand
CCACATGCTTGTATTGCAGACTCACAGTGCACTTAGAAACCATTCATTCATTAAAAACCATTTCTTTCCTGACCTTTCTTAAACTCAGTTATATTTTCATGTCAGATCAACAAACCTTTTATGGCATGTAGCCTAACATGGTGGATTAGGTGACTCACCCATCACACCCATAGTTTCACCATATGTTTCAGTACAAGCAGCCATTTGTCCCTTTTCATAGTTTACCAAATTACCAAAGTCCAGATTTCAGAGCGGATCAACATGTGACACCACGCTGACCTCACTTTGACATCACTGATCAACAGGAATCAATAGTGAGTGTGTAGGCTGTGTGTGAGAGTCAGTCGGAGTAAGAGTAAAAGATAAAGCTGTCAAAGTTTCCTCCTGTCTTCATCTGTCCTCCATCAGCCGCTTCACCTCCATTTTCTCATGATCTGGAGTCAGATCGGATCAATGATCAAAGATCAAACAGATTGATTGTCCTTCAGAGGAGTTGGATCAATGGAGCTCCTTCTGTTCCTGCTTCTCTCTGCAGAGGAGACAGAGGACAGTCAGACAGAGACAAACACAGAGACTCTGACCTCAGTCTGCATACTGACCTTTGACCCAAAGATTAACTGTTTTCTCTCTCATGATGTTTCCCATCCCGTTGAAGATGTAGCACCTGTATTCTCCTCCATCTCCAACTGTGGGGGATTTCAGGGTCAGACTGACGTCTCCAGTTATCACCAGGTCTTTCTTCAGCTTTGTGCGGTCTCTGTAAAACTGGTCCTGTTGGTCAGGCTGGTCAGTGCCGTTCTGATACACGTGGACTATCTTTTTGGGTTCATAGCATCTCCACTCCACTTTAGCGTCCCCAGGCAGATCAGCTGTTGTCTTGAAGGGCAGCAGGACAGACTCCGCCCCCTCCTCCTCCTCCACCTGACAGACTGAGAGGACAACAATGCACAACATGAGCTGCACAGACAGCAGCAGCAGTTTGAATAACCTTTTTTAATGATTGCAAAGTTGTAGAGATGCTGAAGAAATTTACAGTATCTCACCAAAGTAAGTACACCCCTCACACTTTTGTTAATATTTGATTATATCTTTTCAGGTGACAACACTGAAGAAATGACACTTGTAAAGTAGTGAATGTATAGCTTGTACAGCAGTGTACATTTGCTGTCCCCTCAAAATAACACATCACACAGCCATTAATGTCTAAACTGCTGGCAACAAAAGGGGCCCACAGCACTCAAAAAACCCACAAGCTTTACAATATAACATTATCAAGATCTTTGAGATGGGTCCAGTCTACTTGCTATAACAATTAATTTCCTGTTATCAGTAGGTGGTACTGTGACTATGACTCAGGGTGGGCCTCTTATTTTAAACAGATCTCAGAAAATTAAAATATTGTGGAAGTTAATTTTAAAATGTAATTTAATTGAAAATGTCAAACTTTCATGGATTCTGGATTCATTACACATAAAGGGAAATATTTCAGGTCTTTTGTTGTTCTCTTTGAAACATTCACTTGTTTCTAACTTGATAGATAAAAGATACTCATTTACACACTCCACAAGGAGGGTAAGCTGTTCACAGAGGGATCACAGCATATTCATGTAAAGTTGACTGGGGAAAAAAGTTAAAGTGTGGTAGGAAAAAGTTCCACAAGCAATAGGACCGACCACAGCCTTAAGAGGATTTTCAACAATTGCCAAACTTGGGGCAGGTTCACAAGGAGTGGACTGAGGCTACAGTCAGTGCATCAAGAGCCACCAGGCACAGGCGGGTCCAGGAAATGAGCTACAAGTGTTGATTCCTAGTGTTAAGCCACTCCTGAACCAGAGACAATGTCAGAAGCATCAGAATAAATAAATGTATAAATATAAATCATAGCTTTATGAAAAGTGGCATAAGATGATTGTTGTTGCATTTCATTTGGAAGTCAAGGTCCAAATGAAATGCATATATATATATATATATATATATATATATATATATATATATATATATATATATATATATATATTAGTAGTGGGCCGTTATCGGCGTTAACGTCCTGCTGTAGGGGGCGAGAACAAGTCTTCGAACCTGTGTGTCTGCCTACTGTGAAATTACCACATGAAACGTGACGTGCTAACATGGATACAGCTGTTGCTGCTGCTTTACCCAATGGAAAATTCGACAAGACTAAGGTTGTTTGCACCTTGTGCAATGCGGAATTAGTTTACTGTAGGAGTTCTTCCAGTCTCAAGTACCACCGAAACGCAAAGCACATCACACGCTACACACAAGTACATCTTATTGAACATGATTTATTTTCATCACCAATTATCATAGTAGAACAGCTTTCTCAAGCAGTTTGTGATGCATTTTGGAAACAGGAGATGAACCCCTGGTCTAATGCACCACCTGCTGGCTTGAAACCCGCTCGCACACATATTCTGAATGCCTTCGGCAGAATTCAAATGAGCCATTTTAATCTAGATTAATTTCAAGATTAATCTAGATTAATCTAAATTAAAAATAATTAATCTATGCCCATCTCTCTCTCTCTCTCTATATATATATATATATATATATATATATATATATATATATATATATAAAATAGCCTACATGACAATAATAGAATTATAGAACAAGATACACCTTGATGTACAAGGGTCATTAAAGAAAATTTTTAAGTTTTTATACTTTTTAACTGATTTAAATTCCTCAGACCATATAATTTTTCAATATAATGTTTGATTTATTTTGAAACGTTGTATTTGTGAAAGTAATAGGCTATTTTTCACATAAGATAAAGAGGTTCAAATATATAGGCTTTTCTTTTACAAAGAATATTAATCTTTTCATAAAGGAATATAATATTTCTTCTTTTCGTAAATATCTAAAGTCATAGTCTTTAAAAATATATTCAAAATCTAACCAAAATAATTTGGTTCATAAACAAACACAACATAAATGACAAATGCTTTCAGTCAACACACACTTCCTCAACATCAATCCTGAATCTTAATACAACTGTCATTTGAAACACAGCAGTGAGTGCAGCGGTAACGACAGATCCTATTCACACTAGGGAGCGGGTAGTTTGCCAGAAAGTTGGCCGTTGTATTTATTTATACCCTACATGGGTTAGGGAGCCCGATTTGGCTGTGAGTGTGACTCAGTGTCAGAGAGGAAGTGGCGGGGGTCTCGTTTTGGAAAAGCCCACAGGCAGGGAAATGTTGATAAACACTAACACGCACACACTATAGGAAGAGTCTAAACCACAGGAAAAAAACACTAAAACCTAAAATCATTATCATCTGAGGCAGAACAAGAGGAAAGCCAGAGTGCAGGGGCATAAAAACAAAATAGAGTCACTAACTCCATGTCAGAGGGGTTAAGACAGAGGGAGCTGGTCTGAACGGAAATATAGGCAGAATAGTAGGGACACCAGAGGTATAAGGCCACCCGAGGCAGGGCAGAGGGGGTACAGGGGACTTCAGGCGGGAGGCCGGAAGGCAGGACAGAGAGGGAACATGACAGTTCAGATAACCTGGAGGTCAGCCAGACACGCTGAGCAGGTCAGGAGGATAGCCTGGGGGTTGACCAGGGAGCAGAGAGCAACACCAGAAACACTCCCGGGCCCTTGCAGGAGGATGGTGGGAAAGGACAGACTTCTAACACCCACTAGAAACCAGTGATCAAGACGAGACCTCTCCGGGGCCGGGCAGGGGACCGTCGATGAGGGTGGAACTTCTCGAAGGCCAGGCAGGGCTGAAGTCCAGCAGCAAAGCAGCAGAACAGGGAACCAGAGACAAGGCTGCAGGGCTGTGGACTGGCAACTGGACCGCCAGGCTAAGGACCGGTGTCTAAACACTGGGGCCTTGAACCGGTCCGACCACTGACTGGGTTGGGGTTGGTCGAGCCACCACCGGACACGTGGAACAGGGGTCAGTCGAGCCATCGACTGGACACAGGGAACAGGGGTCTGTTGAGCCACTGACTGGACACGTGAAGCAGGGGTTGGTCGGGCCACAAACAGAAGACCAAGAGAAGGTGCTGGTCTGACCACCAACAGAGGATAAGGGTCCGGTCGGATCACTGATGGAGGATCAAGTGCCAGTCTGACCACCAACGGAGGATCAGGTGCCAGTCGGATCACTGACAGAAGATCGAGTGCCAGTTGGACCACCGATCGAGGATCAGGTGCTGGTTGAACCAACTATGGAGCAGGCAGGATGGGGGAAACCTCCATTGCACTTTACAGCAGAGAAGCATGCTGGCAGCAGGCTCCTAGTCTCCTTCTAGAACCTTTTATTGAAGGTGGAGTGGACAAGGCTAGCAGCTTGTGCATCTTGGCTCTCCTGGCAAAGAATTCCAAGAGTGCTCAGTATCATTCTCCTGCTCTAAATTCCCTTCCACAGGAGCAGCGGTTGGAGGATCAGGCAGGAGGCTAGCAGGATGATTTCTTACACTTTCTGGAGTAAAACATCTATAAGCTAAAATCCTATCAGATTGGTGATCCTGGGAAAAATTTTTTATCAATTGGGTATCATTGGTCTTTGGTCGAATTTGTGCCGGTATAGGGGTCCTTGACATGAAAACGTTTGAGTACCACTGCTCTTAACAACAGGAAAATAACACTTAAACCCAAAACCATGAGTAATGAGTACAAAAATGACCTTTTTTAAGAACTGTTAACTTTTCAAAAGGTTGACGTTTCTGAATATTATTCTTGAGTCTGATATTGTAATATTTTGAGATATTGGTTTTTGATTTCCGTGACCTGTAAGCCGTAATCATCAAGATTAAAGTGAAATAGTTCACTTTACGTGTAATGAATCTAGAACGTATGAATGTTTCATTTTTTTGACTGAAAATATTCAAATTTTATGTTCTATTCTAAAATTCTTCACCATCGCAAAGCTCCTTAAATTGCACTGCCCACATTGTAAGTGAATTGACTTAATTTCTGTAAGGGAATTGCTAAAGTATGGAGAGTGTAAATGGTAAAAAAAAAAAATACAATTTACAATGGCTTCTAGTTTGGTTTAAGGTATTTTCTTTAAAATAGGTTTGAAGCATACTAGAAAATGTATACCTTTTGTTTAGAAATAAAGCAGAAATAGTCACTTTGAGGAAGTTTTCTTTTCTAAAGGACTATGGATTGTAAGAGAAAGGTTATGCATTAATTATCAATTGCCCATTTATTCTTTAACAATAAAAAAAGGTGACTTCTGAAATTGAGCCTCAAAACACTGAGATTTCTGTCCCTACAAACTGAAGAGGTGTAGCCACAAAACTGTTCCTTCTATCAGTTTGTCTTCAGCTCTACTGATAAAACACAATATTGTTCAACTTGAGACCAGCACTTATTTCTGACCATTAATCAGGGTAAACCTAATTATTAATCATTCTGAAACACTGGACCATATCTACAGCACTGACCTCTGACTCGGAGCACCACCTGTTTCTTCATCAGGATGTCTCCCTCCCTGCTGTAGACAGTGCAGGTGTAGGTGTCTCCATCTCTGTCTGTGGGGTATTTCAAGGTCAGACTGAAGTTTCTAGGTCTGAGCAGGTTTCTCTTCATCTCTGTTCGGTCTCTGTAAAACAAGTTCTGTTCTTCAGGCTGGTCAGAGCCGTTCTGATATACGTGGACCTTCCAGTTGCCTCTGTCCGTCCACTCCACTGTGACGTCTTCAGGCAGGCGAACTGTGGTTTGGCAGGGCAGCTGTACACCCTCCTTCCCTGAATCCACCTCCACCTGGTAGACTGAGAGGACAACAGAGCATCATGTTGCATTAGGCACTAAAGACATTATGTTGTAATCCGATTCCCTTTAACTCTGAAAAGTTAAAGAGACAAAAATGCTGAATGTCTTTTCACTTAGAAAAGACATTTTCCTTCTAATGAGCTTCTTATGAAAACGTTTAATATTCATTACAACAATCCTTTATTTTTGTAAGAATATAACAATAATAAAATATTCAAACATCTCCACATCTTTTTCTTTGACTGTTTCAACTGAAACATGTTTGTCTACTGTAGTACTTAATTTAAGGTTATGCCAAAGAATACGTGCATGTACTAATGTGGAAGAACTACTTAGGTCCTGAAGAGGAGAAAGGAAAGAAAGGAGCTGAAGTGTCTTTAACTAGTCACTTTACTTATTAAATGTATGAGAAATGTATGATAACCTACGAGAAATATAAAGCTGGACCTGTGAACCCACATTTTCACATGTGGAGGCTTCAGCCTTCCTATATGAACAAGATCTATTTAGAACTGGGAATTTACGGTTCAGATGTACTCACTGTTATAACTGTGTACCAATATGTTCATCCTTTAACATGTGTATTTGAATTGAATGTAATGTGAAATAAATGAAAGTCATGAGTTTAGATGTTTTATAGCATTTGGATAAAAACTATTCAGAAGTCTCGAAGTACGACCCTGAAAAGATCTGTAGCGCCTTCCAGATGGCAGCAGAGTGAAAAGGTTATTACCTGGGTGAGAACAGTCCCGAATTATGTTTTTTGCCCGCTGCAGGCATCTGGTGTGATATATGTCAGTAAGTGAGGGGAGCTGTATGTTAATTATGCTTTGTGCTGATTTCCTAACTCTGTCTAGCGCCTTTTTGTCAGCATTGGTGCAGCTACTAAACCACACCAGAATGTCGTGTGAGATGATGCTTTGGACAGAACAGTTGTATAAGGATAAAAGCAACTTCTGGGAAAGGTTGATTTTGTTAAGTGACCTGAGAAAATACAGCCGCTGCTGAGCTTTCTTTACAAGGGCTGTAGTGTTGGTTGCCCAGGTGAAATCCTGTGAGATGTATGTACCCAGGAATTTGAAGTCCTCAACCCTCTCCACAGTGTCTCCATTGATGTGGACCGGGGAAGGGTTAGTCTTCTTCCTGCGGAAGTCTACCACCATCTCTTTGGTCTTAGAGGTGTTGAGAGACAGGTTGTTGGTGGAACACCAGGTGGAGAGTTTTTGGATTTCATCCCTGTAGGCGGACTCGTCATTGTTGTGAATAAGTCCGACTACAGTGGTGTCGTCTGCAAACTTGATAAAAGTATTGCTTTCATGAGCTGGGGTGCAGTCGTGAGTGTACAAAATGTAGAGTAAGGGACTCAACACACAGCCCTGTGGGGCCCCAGTGCTGAGTGTGAGAACAGAGGAAAGTTGGGAGCCCAGACGGACTGACTGGGGACGATCTGTGAGGAAGTCAAGGATCCATCTGCAGATGTTTGTGTTGATGCCAAGTCCGTGTAGCTTGGACACCAGTCTTCCAGGGATGATGCAGTTGAATGCAGAACTGAAGTCCACAAACAACAGTCTTGCATAGGTGCCAGGATGTTCAAGGTGGGTCAGCACACAGTGCAGGGCTGTGTTGATGGCATCCGCGGTTGACCTGTTTGCTTTGTAGGCAAACTGGTGCTGGTCCAGTGTGGAGGGGAGGGAAGCTTTTATATGATTTAGCAGCAGTCTTTCAAAGCACTTCATGACAGTGGAAGTGAGGGCCACTGGTCTATAGTCATTAAAGCTACTCACAGAGGGTTTTTTCGGTATCGGCACGATGATGGCAGATTTGAGGCACTTTGGGATGGAACAGGTAGATAGAGAGAGGTTGAAGATGGAAGTGAATACCTCAGCCAGCTGGTCGGCACAGTCCCTCAACACTCTCCCAGGGATCCCGTCGGGCCCAGCAGCCTTTCTGGGGTTTACACCAAGAAGTGCCCTCCTGACCTCCTCTGCCCTCAAGGAGACTGTCAGGGCATCTGTGGGCAAGTGTGTTAATGGTGTGGCCAATGTTGACTCAGTCCTTGTCCCATTCTCCTCAAAGCGTGCAAAGAAATAGTTGAGCTCCTCAGCCAAATTGGTACTGGTACTTGGGCTTGGGTCCTTTGAACCCTTAAAGTTTGTGAGGTGTTGGATTCCCTGCCAAACACGGCGGGGATCCCCTTCGTTAAAGTGCCCCTCGATCTTCCTCCTGTAGGCCGCTTTTGCTTCCCTGATGCCTGTCTTTAATTTGGATCTGGCGGTGCTGTATAATTCCATGTCCCCGGACCTGAAGACTTTATCACGGTTTTTCAGCAGCAGCTTGACCTCCCTGTTCATCCATGGTTTGTTGTTTTGATAACATTTGACCTGTCTCTCAACAGTGACATTATCAATGCAGGTCTTGATGTAGTGCAAAACAGTGCAGGTGTAAGCCTCCAGACTCTGCTGTGAGAAAAGTGCCCAATCAGTGCGCTTAAAACAGTCTTGCAGTTGTGGAATCGCAGTAGCAGGCCACAGTTTTGTTAATTTCACTGTGTGCACAGATCTCTTAAACACAGGTCTGTACGCTGGTGTGAGAAAGAGGGTCAGATGGTCAGACTGCCCTAAATGGGGGTGTGCGAATACCTTGTATGCCCCTCTGATATTACTGTAAACATGGTCCAGAGTTTTATCACCTCTGGTTGGACATGTTACATGCTGATGAAATTTGGGAAGGACAGTACGCAGATTAGCATGATTAAAGTCGCCTGCCACAATAAAGATCCCGTCCGGATGGGTGGACTGGAGTTTATTCACACTAGTTTGCAAGATGTCCACAGCTACATTAGCATTAGCACTAGGTGGGATGTAAACAGCTGTGATAAAAACAACCGTGAACTCACGCGGCAGGTAAAAGGGTCGGCATCTCAGTGTGACAAACTCCAGGTCTGGTGAGCAGTGTTTTTCAGTCACTGTGACATTGGTGCTCCAGCTGTTGTTAGAGTAGATGCAGAGCCCTCCTCCTTTGCTCTTTCTGGAGTTGCCCGTTATATCGACCCGATGTGCTGTTCGGCCCGCTAGCACGATTGCTTCGTCCGGAATCCCAGAGTGCAGCCACGTCTCTGTGATCACTACCAGTGAGCAGTCCTTAGCATTTCTATTTGCCTCGATGGTCATCGCCAGCTCATCCATCTTGTTGCACAGTGATCTGGCGTTGGACACAAGAAGGCTGGGTAGCTCGGGCCTGTGTGGTGCCCTTTTTAGCCGGACCCGGATCCCAGCTCTGCAACCTCGCTTCTGCCGTCGGTCTCTGCGCCGCCTCCTGCGTCTACCTCCTGGGGTAATGATCCAATGGCTTCCCGCTGGTCGTGTAATCTCCGGTGGCAGGTGTTCAAAGCTGATAGTTTTACTTAAAACTAATTTGCCATACAGTGTCCCAATCTTTAAAAGATCCTGTCGGTCATATGTCCGAGTAAGGGAAGAGCAAAGCCGCTGCAGTCACCTGCGCCGCCATCACATCCAGCTGACATCACAAAATGAGGTGATATTTATTTTGAGAACTCAAAGAACCAAGGAAAAGTATGTAGGAGATGACGCAGTTAGAAATCTGCCATGTTGCGTACGTAGAATGTAAGGTTAATATCCAATGATTCTAGAAGGTTAACCTGAGCAAATTTGAGGGTTTTTGAGTAATCTTTAGGATTTTGGTAGGAGACTCCATTGAGGAGGCTAAAGTGTCCTCAATTGCAATTCATTTTCTATTATTTTTTATTATTTTTCTTAATTATAACCCTATGGAATCTTTATTAATTGTCACGTTCATATTTTGTACCTTTGTCCCATGTAGATAAATCTAGAAATACAGACTAATGATTTCTGTGTCTCTAGTCTATTATTGAAGGAAACCCAGCCAAGAACAAAACCCCTTACTACAGCTCTGACCTTTGACCTTGAGCACAACCTGTTTCTTCATCAGGATGTCTCCCTCCCTGCTGTAGACAGTGCAGGTGTAGGTGTCTCCGTCTCTGCCTGTGGGGTATTTCAGAGTCAGACTGAGGTCTCCAGGTCTCAACAGGTTTCTCTTCATCTCTGTTCGGTCTCTGTAAAGACTGAACTGTTCTTCAAGCTGGTCAGAGCCATTCTGATACATGTGGACCTTCCTGTAGGAATTGTCCCTCCACTCCACTCTGATGTCGTTGGGCAGAATAACTGTGGTTTTGCAGGGCAGCAGGACAGACTCCACCCCTGAATCCACCTCCACCTGGTAGGCTGAGAGGACAACCAAGCACACAATCAGCTGTACAGACAGCAGCAGGAACTCTGAAATATGTCCTATTGTTCAAACAGAGACAGTGTTGTCAGCGTTAAATAAATGTCTGTTTAGTCACTATCTATCATCTAATGAGGTAACAGTGGTGACTGAGCCTGTGGACCACTGGTCAAAGTACTGCAATATAACATATTTCCAGTATTACCAAAAACATCTATTAAAAGCCTAGTCCCAATTAGACACCAGTCCCTTTTACTGGCCTGCTGTGGCCATAGGTTTTGCAAATAAACGCAGGTCTCAATTAGATGCGTGGTCTGATTAAAACCTTTTCACATTTGCTGTTTCACAGCAAAAATGAGGAAATGGTAAAACAGAGCTGTATTTGATTACATCCAATATAATATTGGGCATTTATTCATGTAGACAGCAAGAGTCATGTTTAACAAGTGCATTGTTAGGTGTAATATAGTTGGGAAAATATTTTAACCTAAGAAGTTAGTGTGTGCAGAGTTGTTCCTGTTAGCACTATATTTTTCATATTAAATTCGTATTCTCTAAAAGCCAAGGAAAGGAAATCCTTGCAATACAGATGCACAAAATGATACCTACGATACTGGAATGAGACCATCACAATTTCTTTCCTTTGGTATGTTTACTTTTTGCTTTGCTTTAAGCTGATACTGTTTCAACACTATTTTATGTTTCGGGTTGTTAAAATATGCCATGAAGTGTTATAATTTCTACAGTTAAAAAAATCATGGACTAAAGGATGTTGATCATTATGTAATTGCCTATTGGCTATTAAGTCTTTTCTCTCTTATGCCATAACTTTGTACAATGAATATATCTTAAACTGTCAACAATAATTGAGACCTATGCAAGCTATGTTATTAATATCGTAATATTATCAAAGTGAGGATAATGTTGCAGTATGTAGGCTCATGTTATATGCTCAGTTTGCATTAATTATTTTTGGCAGATGATGCATTGCTAGCCTTCAATATTATTATAAATTAATTTTACTTCAGTCACAGATGCTGACACACTTACCTTAATAAAGGCAATGATTGTGCTGAATGACCTCTACAGTAAATGTAATGTCTCATTTCAGTGTTTCCCACACATTGATTTATTTCTGGCGGCCCGCCACATTATCAGCGCTGATTGCCACTTATTAATTTTCGATTTCGTTTGTTTTACTATTTAAAATGGGTAAAAAAGTATTTGATTACAGAGCTGCACACAGCGCATATATTCACTCAGCACCTCCTCTTGCTCATTTGCTCTCTCTCTGTCACTCTTGCAAACACATTGACCGGATCCGTGTGTGAATTGAATGCTTAGAATCAACAACACCCCTGCACAATTCTGTCCGACACCACGCTCTCCATGTCAGAGACCCTCCTTCAAAATATTTATTAGCAAGTAACCTATAGCTAATAAGGACTGTTAGGATATGCTGTGTCTCTGCCTGAGGCTGAAATTAAAGCTCACCTGTGGTGAGGACATCAGAAGAAGTGCACCAGTGAAGCTGTAGGAGATCTTCAGGCTTGTTAGGACTTCACTGACTGGGATGTTTTCAGGACTACTACCAACAATCAAACCAAAAAAGTCTGTGAGGATTCTTAGTCATCCAGGTCATAGTTATCCAATGAAGGTTAAAGTCAAGGCCAACTGGACTTGGGTGAAGATACTGGAAGACGTTTTGTCCCTTATCCAAGGGACTTCTTCAGTTCTTACTGACTGGTAGGGAAACTCAGCTATTTAACCTCAGCGGGGTTGTTTACCAGGACTGTCAATATCGCTGGTTTGTTAGTGTTTCTGATTGTTGTAACGGCAGTTGTTATGGTCATTAGGAGTACCCGTGGCCAAGACTGAACGACCATCATTGGCATCTTCACCTGAAGCCAATAGGTTACACTTGTTGAGTTTCCTGGGAAGTGGGGGATAAGTGAGTGATAAGTGGTGGCGTAGACCCCCTCCCCTGTTCAAAGATGGCTTCTCAACCCGGGTGTAGATGGCTTCCTTGACACCTCTTTCAAACCATCTATCGTCTCTGCCTAAAATGTGCACCTGGTGGTCCTCAAACGCGTGTCCTCTCTCGTTCAGATGTAAGTAGACTGCAAATCTTGACCTGAGAAGGTGTTGCACCACAGAGCGGAAAACATACCAACAAGCGCCCTAGCCAGAAAGAAGGAACAGAACCATCTGACGGGGGCACTTACAGCCTGTGGATACCCCTGAATGGAAAACAGCCACAAGATCCAAGAAGAACAATACTACAGGGGATGAAGAAAAGAAGGTGAAACGCAACAATATTGTGATTCCATATGTGTCTGGAGTATCAGAGGAACTCAGGAGGATTTTCAACAAACACAAAATCCCTGTGTTTTTTAAACCCAAGAACACACTAAGACAGATACTCGTACACCCCAAAGCCCGCACACCCAAACACAAGAAAAGCAATCTAGAGTATGTGGTCCAATGCAGTGAGGAATGCACAGACTTGTATATTGGGGAGACTAAACAACCACTACACAAACGCATGGCTCAACACAGAAGGGCCAATGCATGAGTTAAGAGGGTGGCTGGGGTTTTGCACTATGGTAGTTGCTCTACGAGCAGTGGCAGTTTTAATGAGGGCTGGCAGGTTGGGAGTGGGAAGACCTATTATTTTGGAGGAAGTGTTAGTAATTTTAAGAAGTTTATTCCCATTGGTAAGAGAGAGCATGGTGAAGTAGCAGGTAGCACATTACAAGAGGATGGGTTTGATGATACTACGGTACAGGAGAAGCAGTAGGTGTGGTTTGACTGATAGAGTCCCAAGTTTACGAATGCCAGAAAGTCTTTGTTGACAGCGTCTGTGGATGTCTGTGATGTGGTGATCAAAACTCTGTTTATTGTCCATAGTGATGCCAAAGTACCTGAAGCTGTCAACAATTTCTACTGGCTGGCTGTTTATGGAGACAGGGCAGTGAGGTGTGGAAAGTTTACAGCGTGTGTCCAGGATGAGTTCCTTTGTCTTGGTGACGTTGAGGAGGAGGTGACTGTCTTTACACCACTGTGTGAAGTGGGCAATGGATTGGTGATATGCTGCAACTGATTCTGTGTCAGAGAGGAGGGCGAATATGGCTGTGTCATCTGAGTATTTGAAGTATTTTGTAATAGGAGAATTGCTAATGCAGTCATTGGTGTACAATGTGTAGAGAAAGGGGCTCAGGACGCAGCCTTGGGGGGCTCCAGTGTTGACAGTAATGGTGGTGGATGTGGTGCTTCCCACCCTCACTGTCTGTGATCTGACACTAAGGAAATTATGGATCCAGCGAATGAGGAGAGGTGGCACCTGGAGGTGGTGGAGTTTAGTTATCATGGTGTGACGTTGAATTGTTTTGAAGGAAGAGCTGAAGTCTACAAAAAGATTCCTGGTATAATGGCAAGGGGAGTCCAGATGTTGTAGTAGAGTGTGGAGGAGGCATGCTACAGCGTCCTCTGTTCCTCTTTTGGCCTTATAGGCAAACTGGTAGGGCCAAACTGGTAGAGCCGGAAGGATGATGTTCAGCACCAGTTTCTCAAGACATTTGGTGATTATGGAGGTGAGTGCTACTGGTCTATAATGATTCAGTTCAGAGGGGTGGGGTTTCTTGGGTACAGGAATGATGTTGGCTGTTTTCCAGAGGGTGGGGACAGTTGCAGTTTGTAGTGATTCTTTGAAGAGTGAGTGCGGAACAGGAGTGAGTTCCAGGGCACAGTTCCTGAGCAGCCTTCCCATGATCCCAACAGGGCCAGGGGCCTTCCCGGTTTTACACCTCCTGAGCTGCTGGTGGACGTCTTCCACTGTGGGGAAGACAAAGTATGGCTGTTCAGGGGTGGAAAGGCTCCTGATCAATCTTTCACACTCAGTGGTGAAGTTCTTTTTGTCAAACCTGGCATAAAAGTTTAGGTATCTGGGACCATATTACAGAAAGTTTCCTATCTTAGGTCTTAAGTTAAGATAGGAAGAGTCTAGATAGGATTTTTCTCAGTTTGGTATTACAGAAGCAAATCCTAACGAACTTTAGGAATCATATCTTATCTTACTTCATCCGTCTTATCTCAAGGTTAGGAAATCCTAAATACGCAATCCAACATTAGTTATCAACTTTTATGTCTGTTAATAGCAACCAATGACGCTTTTATCTCGTCGCCGAGCTAAACTGATTTTAATCGTTGTATTTTGTAGTTTTTTTTAATGAAACATAAACTGAAAATGGAGCAAAACAATCATTGAACTTCAGGTCAGATGACTTTGTTGGTAACCACCGTCGAGAAATCCAAATCCACATAACGCTTAACTCTGGTAGAGTCAGATAGAGAGCGGGCTAAAATAGTGGACACAGTCACCGCCGCATATACGGCATCCAGCGGAGCCTTAATGCTGCCAAAAAGAAAACAAGTCCATTTACAAGTGATACGAAGAGAAAGACAACTTTTGTGTCCACCGAGCAGAGGATAGCCGCTGGGCGTTCCTGCTGTGCTCCCTCACTGACGCCGACAGAAACCCGGGAAAGGCTAATAAAGGCTGCGGGCTGGCGTCATCATATTTTTCATGTAGGCTATTTCTTGTCTCTAGCGAACTCCGTCTATCAAAGACTTGCATTAGGGTTTTGTCATCAAACACATCGGTAGAATCAACTAAGTTCCGCCCGTTGACATTTTGTTGATTTTGTAAAAGCAATTAAACAGCGACAATGTGGATTAAACAAGTTAGCAAACACTACCTGGTGGAAAAGTAAAAGTTAGGAGAGCTAAACAGCTATCCTAAAGTTAGGAGAGTTTAAGATTTTACGAAGTTAGGATGCTTCTGTCATACACTTTTCCTATCTGAAGTTAGGAAAGGAATATTGACTTAGGAACTGTTAATCTGTAATGGCCTTTTTCCTAAATCAGTTCCTAACCCTTATAACCATGGTTACCGAGCAGTTAGGATAGGATCTGCCGGTTAGGAAGTTTCTGTAATACGGCCCCCGGTGAATAAATTGGGGTCAGTGGGTGCAGGAGTCCTGGCTTTTGATGTGGTGCCAGTTGGTGTTTCTGGAATGCCTGTCTGGTGTTCATGCTGCTGAAATCCTGTTCTAGTTTGTCCTTGTATGCTAGTTTAACCATTTTTATTTCTTTCTTCACAAAGCGGTTAATGTCTCTGAGTGAGAGCCAGTCTTTGCGTTGGAATGCCTGTTGTTTCTCCTTGAGTTTGAGTTTTATATGGTGGGTCATCCATGGTCTGGAGTTGTGGTATTTTCTTATGGTTTTGACGGGGATGGTGGTTGCCATGCAGAACTTGATGTAGTCAGTTATGACATCGGTATTTATGTCCAGGTCACCATCAAAAATACTCCAGTCGGTGCATGCAAGGGACCCCTGTAGTTGTGCAGTTGCGTCCTCCGACCACTGTGTGATGCTGTTGGTAGCTGGTTTTTCGCTCTTCAGCATTTGTTTGTATTGCAGAAGCAGGAAGACAATGTTGTGATACACAGCGCATATTGAGGGCTGCACGTGAGCAGTATAAGCATTATACATTATATATAAGCACCCTTTCCCTCCTTGTGGGGATATCCACATATTGTTCAAAGGATGGGAGGACACAGTCCAGCCTGCAGTTGTTAAAATCCCCCATAATAAGCACCGGAGCTTCAGGGTATTTGCTCAGCATGGCATGCACATTCTGGGCTGCTAGCTCAGCTGCCATGTTGGTGTTCACGCCAGGCTGGATATACACACAGCCGATGACCACCGTGGGAAATTTGCGAGGGAGGTAGTAGGGGCGAAGCGAAACAGTCAGCATTTCAATGTTGGGTGTGCAGACCCTATTGTGGATCTTGATGTTATTGCACCACCGGTTGTTAATGTAAACCAGACTGCTCGACTGTCTGAGCAGGATAGCAGTTGTGTGATGATGTATGGCAAATTACTCGTATGTTTAAAAATTACTTTACAATAAAGC
>JALXJV020000026.1:317770-476098 GCA_024633595.2 Lepomis macrochirus | reverse complement strand
TTTTTTTTTTTTTATATTTTATTTAGTCAACTATCCACAACAGTACATTGAACACAGGGACAAAGTAAACATGACATTTTTTTTTTTTTTCCCCTCTCCCCTCCTTCCCACTCCCCATCCTGTGGTCTCTTCCTTTACCTTCTGTTTATTCTGTCCCCTACCCCTCCCCATCCATCCGTACCCGGCTGCAAACAAAAGAAACAGCAAAATAAAGTAATAAAAAAAAAAAAAAAAAGAAAAATAAATAAATAAAAAAAATTAAAAAAAATAATAATAATTATACAGCTGAGGAATCACAATCATGAAAAACCCAGGAGACTAAGACAGAGTACAGAAACATGGACAGGATGTAAAACAGGCGTCCGCGCAAGCGTAGGTACACAGATCAAGACAGAACATGGATATTTAAAACCGCACAGGTTGACAATCACTATCGATAGCCAGATTCACAAGGAGCCGCCGGGCCGGAAGGACAGGCAACTACAGCAGAGCTGGCTCCTATGCGATTTTCAGACTCGAGGGAGGGTATCCAGTCTTTCAAAATAAGATAATAGAGGGGCCCAAGTTTTATAAAATTTTTGGATCGAACCTCTAAGACAAAATTTGATCTTCTCTAACTTAAGGAACATGGACAGATCTTTCAACCAAAGAGAAGCCTTGGGTGGGTGTTCTGATTTCCACGCTAATAATATTCTTCTTCGGTGAGGAGAGTTGAAAAAGCTAGTACATTTTAAAATCATGTGTTAATGAAATCCCTCCCTGGAGTTCCAAATATTGCCAATTCAGCACTGGGTTGGATACCTATTTCGAAAGCATCAGAAAGGATCTGAAAAATTGTGGACCAGAAGTTACACAGTTTGTTACAGGTCCAGAACATGTGAGTTAGATTTGCCTTAGCTATGTGGCACCGAGCACAGGTTTCACTCACTGTTGAATAAATCCTTGAGAGTCTGGCTCTACTGTAATGGATCCTATGAAGGACCTTGAACTGAATTAGTCCAAGTCGAGCGCATGATGTTGACCCATTTACTCTACGTAATGCTTGGTTCCAAGTTTCATCAGAGATGTGTATTCCAATTTCCTCTGACCATTCTGCTCTGATCTCATTGAGCTTCACAGTATTGAATGATGAGATGCTATTATAAATTTTGGAGATTAAGCCCCTATCTTGTGTTGGAGTTTGCAAGATTATGTCTATACCTCCCTTTGGGGGTAAATTAGGAAAGCAGGGACTATTGTTACGAACAAAGTCACGGATCTGGAGGTATCGAAATAGGGAGGAACGCTGTAAGCTAAATTTAGAGGAAATAGCATCAAAGGTAGCGAAAATTCCATCTATATATAAATCACTAAATTTATTTAAGCCTGCTCTCCGCCAATGGGCAAAGCCAGGATCTAATAAGGATGGCGGGAAAGCATGGTTTTCACATATGGGACTGTAGATAGAGAAGTTTATCATATTGAAGTGTTGTCTAAATTGTGACCATATTTTTAGGGTTGAGATTACAACTGGGCATGACGAATGCTGCCTCGGAGACAGAGGAAGCTTTGAGGTAACTAATGCAGGGAATGATGATGGCTTACATGCATTCAGTTCTAGTTGACACCAGTCAACATCTGGTTGATGGAGTAAACAGACTATTTTTTGTAGGTTTGCTGCCCAGTAATAATACAACAGGTTAGGTAGAGCCATACCCCCCTCTTCCCTATGTCTCTGAAGGAAGCGCCTGCTGATTCTAGGATGTTTATTACCCCACATGAATGAGGATAGCTGTTTATCGATAAGTCTGAAGAATGATTTTGGGAGAAAAACTGGGATACTCTGAAACAAATACATAAATCTTGGCAAGACGTTCATTTTAATGCATGCTACTTTACCCGCTAAAGATAAATTTAGGACACTCCACTTCTGGAGGTCACGTTTGAGATTATTAAGCAGAGGGGAGAGATTTTTTTCAAACAGATCAGAAAAAAGAGCGTGTCACGTTAATTCCCAAATATTTGAATCCTGCTCTAGCAAGAGGGAAGGGCAGATCAGTTTCTGTAATTTGGAGCGTAGAATTATTAATTGGAAAACATTCACTCTTTGAGAAGTTCAACTTGTATCCTGAGAATTTACCAAAGCGGTTTAGCAAACTCACAATGTTGGGGATAGATGATACTGGGTCCGAGATGTAGAGTAATAAATCAGATCCGCATACAGGGACAGCCGATGTTCCAGCTGTTTTCTACAAATTCCCTTAAAACTCTGTGAAGTCTTGAGCATAATTGAGAGTGGCTCAATAGCTAAAACGAAGAGGAGTGGGCTGAGGGGACAACCCTGCCGGGTACCCCTGGATAAAGAAAGGGCCCAGACCTTGTTTTGTTAGTGATTATACTCGCTTTGGGTGAAGTATACAACAGTTGTACCCATGATGTAAATTTGGGCCCAAACCCAAACCCAGCTAGTACAGCAAATAGGTAAGGCCACTCAACCCGGTCGAATGCCTTCTCCGCGATCGAGGGAGACCACAACCTCAGGAGACTCCCCGCTTCAGGAGAATGGACAACACCAATAAGCCTACGTATATTAGAGAAGAGTGGCGACCCCTCATAAACCCAGTTTGATCTGAGGGGATTATGTCAGCCATGGCTGCGTCCAGTCTCATAGCCAAAAGTTTAGCTAAGATTTTAACGTCACCATTTAGAAGTGATATGGGCCTGTATGAAGCGCAGTCTGTTGGATTTTTACCATGTTTTAGTAAGAGTATGATGTTAGCTTCTGTAAGAGTCTGTGGCAAGGTTCCCCGCTCCAGTGAGTAGTTAAACATTTCAAGTAAAAGAGGTGCTAACTTGGATGAGAACTTTTTATAGAATTCGATTGGATAGCCATCTGGTCCAGGGGCCTTGCCACTCTGCATTGCTGAAATAGAATTGATAACCTCACTAAGTGTAAGGGGCTTATCCAAATCCCTCTTCCTATCAGGACCAATAACGGGGATATCCAAACTGTTTAAGAAATTATTCATATCCGAGTTATCCTCTGGGAATTGTGACGTATATAGGTCAGAATAAAATTTCTCAAAGACTTGGTTTATTTCAGCTGGATCAATAGTTTGCTTTCGTCAGGGGTCTTTTGGATCTGTGATATGAGCTGCGCCGCTGACCCGACTCTTGAGTTGGTGGGCCAGGAGGCGACCGCCCTCTCACCATGTTCATATATAAATCCACGGGATCTAAGCAAGGATTGTTCCACATCCTGCGTTGATATAAGATTATATTGCATTTGCAAGCAAAGTCTCTCTTTGTACAGCTCGGGGGAGGGTGACATTGAATGTCTACGGTCCAGCTCCAGCATAGAACTGATAAGCTGTTCCTGCCTTAATCTTCTAATTTTGTTACGTGTTGCCGTGTAGGATATTATCTCCCCTCTAATTACCACTTTTAATGTTTCCCACAGGATGGATGGCGACACAGAATCTGATTTGTTTTCGAACAAAAAAATTATCTATGGCAGTAGACATCGATTCACAAAAATTGTCATCTGCTAACAAAGTTGAGTCAAATCTCCAGATGGGCGCTGAGCCTGATTAAGTGGAAAGGCTAAGTCCAGTATTACTGGTGAATGATCAGACACTACAATAGCAGAATATTCACTTTTCTTGACAAAGGGTAGCAGAGTTTTGTCTACAAAAAACAATCAATCCTTGAATACGACTGGTGGACATGTGAAAAAAAGAGAATTCCCTACGATTTGGAAACAAAAGCGCAAGGATCTATACAACCCGCTTCCTTCATGAATGCTGCTAAGGCCTGAGCCATCTTTGATGGAGATGACAATCTAGAGCTGGAGCGGTCTAGGGTCGGGATCCATAACACAGTTCATGTCACCACCCAGTATCAAGCGGTGAGAATTCATGTTAGGTAGAGCAGAGATTAACCTGGATATGAAAGAGGGGTCATCCCAGTTGGGAGCATATATGCAAGCAAGTGTAACTTGAGTATTATATAGGGAACCAGAAACTATAACATATCGGCCCTGTGGATCTGATATGGACGAGCTTAAAGTAAACTGTATGTTTTTATGAATCAATATTGCTGTTCCCCTCGCTTTAGTATTAAATTGTGAATGGTAAACTTGTCCCACCCAAGGCTTCTTAAGTTTTATATGGTCTGCAGACACCAAATGAGTTTCCTGTAGAAATGCTATTTCTGTTTTAAGTTTTTTAAGGTGGGAAAAAATTTTGGCCCGTTTCACTGGTCCTCTCATGCCCTTTACATTCCAACTAGTAAAGCGAACTGCTGAGGCGTCCACTCTTACACTGTTGCTACATACATTAGCCATGATAATCCAATTTTATACCTGTCCCGGCCCAGCAGCTCCACCTGGCACCCCCACGGGTGCATGTCTTCCTATGCATGTTCGAATTTTTAAGAAAAATAAAATAGAAAAAACAACACAAATCAGCTGTATGAATGAAAAAGGCAGCCCTGAACCCAACCCTTTTTAGAACCCACCCCAGTTGTATCCTTGCTTCTCTTGTCGAAGCCAACTGCTGTCCCATAAACACCTCGTAGGTCTTCCGATAGGCCAAACACATCCCCAAACTAACTTTGGAAGGTTCCCAATAAACTTGGTATTAAGGAGTTACACTCTCTAAACAATAAGTTAAAACAGCACCAGCAACTATAAACGGTGGATAGTGTAAGCATCACAGGGCAATTGTACAATAACCAGCTAGATTATGAACGTGGATTTTTGTGCTAAAATGCACTAAATTTACGTAAAAACAGAGAACAACAAAAACAGTGATAGTGGCAGCATAAAATTGTAATAATAGGGGGCATATTCGTGTACGTGCATACATGGTGCAAACATACTCACAAATGTATGGAATTATGTCCCTTATGAGAAAAACGATGCGTCCACTTGAAGCAGCATTAATTTTTAACCAGTCATTCAATGCAGAACACGCAGGTGTAACACATAACGCAGTAATTTGTTACCAGACCCTGCTGTATCGTGGGTATCCCGTCTCACTCCGACAGATGTTAGTTTATTTTGCAACGCAGCGGTCGTAAAACGCCTGGGCTTCCTCCGGCGTTTCAAATAAGTGGCTTTCTCCCTTAAACGTAACTTTAAGACGGGCAGGGAAAAGAAGACGAAATGATACACCCTTCTGGTAAAGAGCTCCTTTGACACCGTTGAATGCCGATCTTTTCTTTGCAAGAGCGATGCTGAGATCTGGATATATCCTCAGGGTGGTTCCCTGGTGCTTTACTTCATGCTGCCTGGACCATCTTAAAGCGGCTTCCTTCTCCCGGTATCGGTGAAATGCAAGGATGAAGGGCCGTGGTGGTCGTCCTGCTACGGGCTTGGGTCCAGCTGTGCGGTGTGCTCGCTCCAATTCCGGGGGAGAAGGGAATATGTCGTCCCCCATAGCATCCTTAAGCAACTTGGAGATGAACTTAGTTGGATCCTGTCCGTCTTCACTGCCTTCAGGGATGTTAAGTATGCGTAGATTGGACCTGCGAGATCGATTTTCCAGGTTTTCCAGGCGTTCCAACAAGGCAGCGTTTTGGGACTGAAGAGACTTAACAGCAGCTTCAGCTTCGATTATGCGTTGAAAGTTGTCGCCTGCCAGGCTTTCCGCAGCTACAAGGCGGCTCTGAAAAGAATTCACTTCGTCCCGCAGCCCGTCCACCGATGTTTGGAGAGGCCGAATTGACTCTTGAATTAATGTGGCCACATCCTCTTTAAAGTTGTTCCGCTGCTTGGATAGTTCCGTGACCAGTTGGGACATGGAAACGGGATCTCCGCATTTACTATCGCCAGGTGGTTCGCCGTCGGAGGAAGCCGCGGCCATTGAGGCTACCTTGCTAGCTAGGCTAGTCGTTCGCCTGGTTGAAGTAGGAAGCTTTTGTTTAGTATTATCACTGGCCATTATAACGTCGCCAGGTTCAGAGACGGTGCTTCTATCGGTCCGGTGCCTAGTAGAAGTGTATAACTCCTGTTCTAAAGTAATTTAAAGAAAGTTGGCCGGGAGCTCCTTCACCCTGCTTCCCTCTTCTACATCGCCAAACCGGAAGTCTTCGCATGATGGCATCTTAAGGAAGCTGCAGAAAATGGAGAGAACTACCTGTGTTGTTTTCTCAGGTGCAAAGAATTATTAACTGAGTTTAAATCGAGCCAAAATCTCACAGTGCAAAGAGTCTTTCAAGTCCTCCAGACAAAGCTGTTGGAATGAAGAAATGTCTCCGTCGCCTTACTGACACTGAATGGAAGGATTCTTGTAGTGAGGACTGATGACTCTCACCTGTGTTGGGGGGGTGGGGAGGATCAGATGGGGATAAAGGGGGGTGTTGAGACAGAGCCTGACCTGGTTGGTCCCTGGTTGTGGGTTTTGGGTTCTTAGTGTTTCCGGCAGTGAAGACAGCAGGTAGGGGGTCTGTTCCTGTGTTAGGAGGGGGGCACGTGCCTCCTTTAGGTAGAGAGGAATCAGGATTTATTAAGTGCCTGTGCTTTATGGACGGTAGCTGCTCGAGGCCGCCCACCCTTCCACGCCGACACGCCAATCCAAGCAAGTCCTCAGCCGGGGTCTGAATCCGCATTGAGCTCATCTGTGGGCGCTTCCTGACCTACAGGAGAGTCCATGTCCGCTGCCCACGGGGGGTCTTGTCGTCAGACCCGTGGCAGATAAGTTTACTGTACAAGTCTTAAAGAGTTATCTTAAACAGGTTTTAGTAAACTGACCCCCGTTACAGGCGTCTCTTGTCACAACAGCGACCCCTAGCTGGTGACAAAGGGGCCCTCTGCCTCCCCCTACTGGTAGAAGTGGTTCTGACCAGCTTGTGGTTTGGACTGGTCCTTATTGAATGTGGTGCATCTTTATATGGTGTCTGTAGTTTGCAGTGTTCAGCTTGCTCTGCGTTTTGTAGTGCTTCTCTTAGCAGTGCTGTGTCACAGGGTCGTAGGTAGGGGGTTGGGGCAAATAATCGATTCTTAGATGCATCGCGATGCAGACGTGGAAGATCATGAATCGATTAACAAATGTCTAAAAATCGATTATTTAAATGTTCATTGATGACGTAATGTTGACGGGACGCAAAAGGCAGAACTCGCTGAAGCGCAGCGCCCGGACCGTCTGTGGAGCGCACACAGCAGAGAGACCAGAGTCTCCCTGTATTCACCACCGCTGCAGAACCCCCCCCACTAACATGTCACACAGTCATTAATATCAGTGAGCAAGTTATGATTTTAACTCTCACACTGACTACGTTTACATGCAGCCAGTAACCCGTTCAAAACCGGGATATTAGCAATAACCGGTCGCGCACGGCCATGTAAACACCGGCAAAAACCTGGATATGCTCATAACCCGGTTTTTAAAAAACCGGTTATTACCCCTGGGGTACCCCTTTTCTAACCTGAATATTTCGTCATGTAAACGAGTATCGGCATATCCCCATCAACAGGAACATTGATTGGTGTTCTGCGCATGCTCTATTCGCAAGGAATCTTGGTCTTTTGAGTATAGGAGCGTCTTGTATGCCCCAAACCAGCGTGCAGTATGCGAGGAGTAAACAAGGTAAACATGGCGAGGCACAACACAGCACCGTACTTCTGGGCGAGGGAGGAAACCAGTTTTTTAATTCATGTTGTCAAAAACATGAATATAATGTCTTTGTTGACGGCAGAAAGTACAGAGATACTGACATTTACATTTAGAATCGAAATGGCGCATATTAGCGTCTTAAGGTTGTCCGATGCGTCCAGAGCGTTAACCGTGCGTCGCCGTTTACATCGGGTATTGCCAATTTATTACAAATTCCATGTATACAGGAGAAACTCTCTCTGCTCACGCATGTAAACGAGTTATCCGAGTTATATATAATGTTTCAGAAACTCGAATTGTGACCTTCAAAGGTGAAAGAGTTCAGCGCTACACTGCCATGAAGGATTCTCCACTGCAGATCTGCATGTTTCATTGCTAATGGAGATTTGTACAAAGACCTCCAAGCTGGTTTAAAGTCAGGATCTAAGTCCAGAAAAACCCTCCACGGGGTGTCACTACGACCACTCAGTGTTCTCTGATTCAAGGTTTTCACCATCAGTTTATAGAGTCTTTCCTAAGGCGTCCCCCAAAGAAGCACCTACAGGGTCCACAGGCTCAAGTAGAAACCCAGAACAGACCCAGGAAAAAGCCTAATGGCAGGATACAGATCAGTATTCCATCAGAAAAGTCCGTTAAAAGAGAGCACTCACGCTCTGTCAGCTTCTGTTTCCAGTGTATCAGTAGCTGACTTGTGACTCTTATAGACCTTAATTCAAGCCGATCAGCTAATCCAACAGGGTCGTCCAACTGAGGCCCAGCTAGCTCCACCACCTTCCCCAGAGTAGAAACCCCTGCAGTGTGAAGACGTCTGGATAGCGTAGGTTCCCCCCAGCTAGGACAGTCCAACAGTCCTCCAAACAGCACAGGCTCTTGTAGGAGCCAGTACAGAGAGTCAGCCTGCTGCTGCCTCTGCTTCCTCAGTAAAGTCCACACTGAAAAAACACTCCTGTAAAAAGCTGGTAGAGATGATGTGCTCAGCTTTTACAGTCTGTCAGAAACAATGATAGATCCATCTTTAGACCACCAAACCTCTGCAGGATGCAGCAGGATAGAGGTCTCCAGACCAGGTCTGTCGGCCCAGTGAGCAGTCTCTGAATGAACTGAAGACGGAAGGCAGCGCCTCGGCTGGCCAGATGGACTAGACCCTGTCCACCCTCCTCCTTAGGAAGGAACAGGACACTCTGAGGTATCCAATGCAACCTGTCCCAGAAGAAATCAACTAAAACCGTTTGGATCTGTACCAGAAGAGAAGCTGGGGGATCAATGCAAGCCAACCGGTGCCACAGAGTAGAAGAAACCAGATTATTGACTACAAGAGTGCGACCTCTGTAGGACATTTTAGGTAAGAGCCATTTCCATTTCATGAGCCGACCTTTAACCTTTTCCAAGACATTGTCCCAGTTTTTCTGCACAAATACTTGAGTGCCCAGAAAAACTCCCGGATATTTTCAGTCCTCCTTCTTTCCACACCAAACCTCCAGGTAACCTGAGCCGATCCCTCAGCCTTTCCCCCACCATGACAGCCTCACTCTTCCCCCCAATTTACTTTAGCAGAGGATATGCAGCCAAACAGATTTACAGAATTCACTAGCATATCAATGTCTTTCTGTGTGTTAACCAGCACAATGACATCATCAGCATACAGTGACAGTTTGAAAGAGACATCACAGTTTGGAAAACAAACACCACTCAGATCATTTCTAAGTTTATGGAGAAGAGGCTGAATAGCCAGAGAATACAGCATGCCAGACAGAGGGCAGCCTGACCCCCCTCTGAACACTGAAAGGAGCACTCAGGCCCCCATTAATTTTTAGAACACTTGCAATGTCACTATAGAGAACCTGAATCTGGGCTATGAAACCTGGGCTGAACCCAAAAGCAGCTAGAGTTTGCCATAAATACTGGTGTTCAACCCGGTCAAAAGCCTTTTCCTGAGACCAGTGTCTACAGCCAATGAGCTAGAGACCTCCAAAACATCACGAATTAAAGTGACATTGTCACTTATGAGCCTGCCGGGCACACAGTATGTCTGATCAGTATGGATAACATCAGCCATCACCTTTCGAAGTCTGGTGGCCAGGACCTTGGACAGTATTTTATAATCTGTGCAGAGCAGGGAAACTGGTCTCCAGTTCTTTAGCTCCTGCAGGTCTCCCTTCTTGGGCAACAAAGTGATAACCGCCCTCCTGCAGCTCAGAGGCAGCTCAGAGGCAGCCGACCTCTCTCCAGGCTGTCTGAGACAACCTCCAACAAGTCTTCACCCAACACCGACCAAAAAGACTTGTAAAAATCAACAGAGAGACCATCCAGGCCAGGAGCTCTTCCGCTCTGTAAACTCATAAGAGCAGTGTACAGTTTATTGAGGGAAACGCGAGCCTCTAACTTTACATTGGCCTCAGCATCCACCTGAGGAAGACCAGTGAAGAAGCTGCTCCACACATCTGGATTGTCTGTCAGTTCACACGTAAACAAGTCTTTATAATAGCTGGCTGCAAGTTTCCTAATCTCAGAGGAGTCTGAGATTGCAGAGCCACTGTCAGATCGCAGAGAGTGAACAATTTTTCTCTGTCCATTTTTCCTCTCCAGACCAAAAAAAGAACTGAGAGGGGGCATCCATCTGTGTGACGTCGAGGAAACGTGATCTGACCAGAGCTCCCTGTGCTGCAGCGCCCAGCAGGTTGGCCAGAGCCGACTTTTTAGATTTAAGGGAGTCTAAAAGCCCTCGATCTCCTGTAGAATCTACCAAACCCTGCAGTTCTACCACCTGAGCCTCCAGGTCCCTCATAGATCTGGTAACATCTCTAGTGACATTACAAGTGAACTGTTGACACAACTGTTTAATCTGAGATTTACCAAAATCCCACCACTGTTGAACATATGTGAAATTGGATTTACAAATTCTGTGGTTAACCCAAAAATATTCAAAGGCTGTTGTAAAAGCCTTGTCATGAAGCAGGGCTGTGTTAAAATGCCAATAAGAGCTTTTTAGACGGACATTCTTTATATAAACAGAGCAAACAAGAAAGTGGTTTGAAAAGCCCACTGGGTTCATGTGACAGCTGTTAAAAATGTTCACATGGTGTTTAAAAGAGTAGAGGCGATCCAGCCTGGCCAGAGATAACACATGGTCTTTACAGTGACTCCAAGTATACTGTCTATGACTTTTATAGAAAGACCTCCACACATCAGATAACTCATGTGCTTCAATCAGCTGTCTAAGCCTGCGTGATGAAGCAACATGAGGCTCTTGATGATTCCTGTCAAGCTTTGGATTTTCAGTACAATTAAAATCCCCTCCTAAAAACAAATCATCATCACTATTACAGTTCTGGATGGTGTCACACAGAACATTAAGCACTGCTAGTCTGTCTGCTCCACTGGTTGGTGCATAAACATTAACAAACACAATGTTAACATTTTCATATTGAGGCTCAACCTTCAATAAACAACCGTCAATAATTTCCTCTACTTTGTAGGAAGAAGGTACAAAGCTCTTGGAAAACACAATTCCCACTCCTCCACTACAGCTGGACTTATGGCTCAGAATGACTTCCCCTCCACACCCCCTCCTCCAAACACTTTCATTATCTGTACTACTGTGTGTTTCTTGAATCAACATTACATCTATGTTCTTCAGCTCCATCAGCTTAAAAAAAGCAGTTCTTTTCATATCATCACTAGCTCCATTTAGGTTCAAAGTGCCTATATTGAAATCACACATGGAGAAAAAGAAAAGAACAAGAGGAAACAAGAAAAGAGAGAAACACACATTCACACATTTTTTTGTTTAAACATTATCAGCTATTTGTTCTTTTACTCTGAGTACCAGTTTCTTTAAACGATAGATTTCCTGGTCTGTTAGAACATCATCTTCAAAGTTTCCTAATCTTTTTGTCAGAGACTTAGCTGACTCAACAAATAGTTTCAGATCTGAAAAATGGTCTCTCACTTTCACAAGCCTGGCACCTTTAGTTTTCTGCAGGAACTTCCTGACATCAGCAGGAGAGTACCGATCCTGCTGGTCCTGCTGGGTCTGCTGGGTCAGGGAGAAATCCCCCTCTGGCTCCTCTAAAGATGTCCCAGCTTTTGTACCAGTAGTTATTTTTATGGCTTTACCATTACTATGGACATGTTCTGAATGCTTCCTTTTTTGTGACAGTTTTAACATGTCATCATCAGACATCCTGCTCCAAGGAGCTGGGGCCAGAACCCCCGACACCCCCTCTCCAGCAGCATCAGCGGGCCGCTGCTCCCCCCTTCTCTCTGGGCAGGAACAAATCAAATGCCCTTCCACACCACAACCAAAACACCTCATGGTCTCTGACGAGGTAAAAACCATGTGACTAAACCCGTCTACTTTAAAGTTAAATGACAGACTGAGATCGTCAGTATTGTCTTTGAGCACCATGAAAACCTGTGACACACAACATGTTTTAGCAAAGGGGATTTGCAGCCCAAGGAAACCATTATGATCGGGGAGACGAGCTGTCCGTACCGAGACAGCTATTTAGTCAGTACTTCATTTTTAATGAACGGGGGGGCATTAGAAATTATTAGAAGTTAGTGATACCACATCACTAACTTTGGCCGTGCTGTCCAAAAATAAAACAATGGCTCCATTCATGCGGGAGGCAGACTTCACGCTACCACATCCCACCACCTCTCCAACCGCTAAACTGGCCTCCTCTACCGAGCACTGTACTGCCGGCACGAGTTTAGCTACGTTCAGACTGCAGGCCTTAATGCTCAATTCCGATTTTTTCCCCAGATCTGATTTTTTTTGTTTGACAGTTCACATTATAGTTTAAATGTGGCCCATATCAGACTCCAGTGTGAACTGTCGCGGCCTGAAAGTGACCCGCATGCGCAGAAGAATAACACGATGTCACACGCAGCACGCTGTTGCAGGCAACAGAAGTAAACAAGGAGCAACATAGGTTAGCTCCTGTTAGCTTCGCGGGAGACTCAAGTTTTCATTGTCCTCTCACGGGTTACAGTTCACAACTTTCTGTTCTTTTCTTTACGGTTTCTGGCGCTGTACAACGTAACTGCACTACAACTCACTCACTCCGTCTCTCTCTCTCTCCCCCGTGTCCGCTCAGACAAATAGCATGCACGTAACTCAGAAGAGAGCTCGCGGTCCGGTGGATTTCAGGTATAAGAAAGGGAATTTGTGAGCAGTTGATAGTGAGGCAGAGAAGGAAGAGAGCCACGTGTTTAATTATGGCTTTTTGCGGAGCTTTTTCGTTCATGGCGGCTCCGTCTACAGCAGAACAGCTGCTCTACAGAGACGTCAAAGTCGCATCAAATGCGACCTGAGCGTCCAGACTGAGGTCGCATTTAAAAAGATCCGATCTGTATCGGATTTGGACCACATACCCAAGTGGCCTGGGTCGCATTTGAAAAGATCGGATCTGTGTCGTTCAGACTGTCATGAAAAGATCAGATACAGGTCGCATAGGGGCAAAAAAATCGGAATTAGGTCGTTTCAGCCTGCAGTGTGAACGTAGCCTTTGATAGCATGACGGCGTGTCAGCTTCTCAAACTCCGCATCACCTTCCACAACGGGCATGTTGCCCGACGCTGCACAGCCAAAAAAAACACCTGAACTAGCTCATACTTTTATCAGGATCTATACAAAACACAGAAAAGAGAAAATGAACATGTAAAGATGTTCTTCACTCACTGCACCACACTCTGCAACTCCACGCTCCTGTCACTCCGCCATTCACTCAGAGAGAGAGAGACAGAGAGAGAGAGACACAGAGAGAGAGAGACAGAGAGAGAGAGAGACAGAGAGAGAGAGAGACAGAGAGAGAGAGAGAGACAGACAGAGGCAGAACGTGGCAGTGAAAGTTAGCGGAGGAAACATATCTACTAAAACCAGCTCTTTACCCAGAACATTCAGTCCTGAATGACTTTCTGCTGATCTGTAACTGTGTGTAAAGCGTCCTTGGGTCCCGTGAAAGGCTCTAAAAATATTAACGTTAGTGACTCATATTAATTATCAGCTGTACGTTGTTAATAACTAACCTACTAGTCGAGGGCTGAACACATCAGGTACAAGCTGAGACTAAACTGGTGTGCAGCTCTGTCCTGTTCACAGACTGAACATCCTGATTATTATATTTCAGTTTTCAGTCTGAAAGCTGGTTGTTAATGAAATGAGGGACCAAGGAGCTGAGAGGTTAATAAAGTGAATTAGGGGTGAAAACTAGTGCTTTTAAGCTAATTAGTTGATGTTTCTGTTGGATTGTAATGCAGTGAAATCACCCTTTTGTCATTTTCACAAATAAAGTTTTTTCAAATATAAAAGTGTGTCAGACAGCGTTAAGGCTTTGCCTAAAATGCATAACAGCTTCCACAGCAGGAAGAGGAGCAAAAAACGGAGATTCGGTCGCTCAGCAACGTAAATTAACTTTCCCTTAAGTTCCCCTTAACTTTCCCCTTAACTGCCGAATCGGAAGCTGACTTCAGCTCGTCCCGCCTGTTTGGCCGCGCTCTGTATTCCATTGCAGATAGTTTCCCCTCAGCGCAGCTGGTCGTCACATCCTGGTTTAAGTTCAAAGGTCTGAACCTTCCTCAGACTGTAAAGACAGATAAGCGGTATGAAAACCTTCCAGCTGTGTTTTCCTCTGCCGTTGTTGCTGCAGCGTCTGTATGGCCGGCGGAGCAGAGGGCTCTGTGAGCTGGCTGGCCGTTAGCATTGCTAAAGGCTAATTCGGCTAGCTCGCTCGTCGTCGTGTAATTAACGTCCCGACTTCACAGCGTTGGACTAACTGTGCTAAAAACACACGCACACATTCACATAACACTCTGGCAAACACTGACACATATTCTAAAAGGCTCCTACCTGAAAAGGGGAGCAGCTGAATGAAAGAGCAGCGCACACAAAGTTTCCTCAGGTCACGTGTGTAATGACTGAAGGGAGGGCGAGGTGCACCGTAACATAGCTCAACAGTTTGACGCTCCCCCTGCTGGAGCCCTCTAGGAACTACAACTCTCTGGTTCACACTGACTGCTGCTGCTGTTAGAAAGACATTTTGCACATGAAGAATAAGAAAGAAAAGGAAAATACTGAGCTGTGACTGCTGCAGCTTACAATAACAACTTTAACCAGAACACATGATAAACCATTAAAATATGAGGATGGCTTTAAAATGACTAAATATGAAGCCATTAACTGTTATTCTATTGTGCTGACTCACATGCTGGCTGTGACTTACTGGTAAAACACATTATTTCCATCTGTCACATTGGCTCCAGCTGAGGTGAAGACATGTCAGCTCAAGTTTGAACGTTTCAGCTTCAATAAAAAATCCTACTTTATCCTGAAGGAACAGAGACGAGAAGAAAGTGAATCCAGGCGCTGCTGCGTAAAGTCGCCGTGTAAAGGGGACATTTCTTGGTGCTCGTCGCTTTAACGCTCACGTTCAGTAGGTACAGGAGAGGATGCTGGGAGCTCACCGGCGCTCTCTGCCAGGATGTGTAGAAAGAGTGAGCGCGCTCAAGTTCAGCATGAACCACGTTCTAGTTTAGATCCACGTACCTGTGAGGATGAACATCTCTGTGTCTTCCTCTGTGATGTTCATTCCTTTCTGAAATCAGGACAAACCTGAGCCGACGAGAAACTCGGCCACAAACTAGGACTCGTGTTTTGAAGCTCACGTAAGGTTGTTCTGTTTTTTATCATTTGAGAAATACAGCCGAGGTGAAGTCTTTCATTTCAGCCACAGAGCGATATCCTCCCTATATACCTGTCTGAGTCAGAAATCAGTTCATCACCTACAGTTAGTCCAAAATGCTGCCGCTCGCTGCAGAAAATGTGAGCACATCAGCCCAGAGTGAGCGTCCTGCTTCCTGTTTCTTTTAGGACGGACTTTAAAATCCTTCTGATCCCTTTTAAGGCCAGACATGGGCACGCACCTTCTCTGAGCTTTGATCCCCATATGAGCCAGGACGCAGACTGAGATCCTCTAGTAGGGCTCTGCTAACTGCTCCAAAGGCTCAGACCCAAAGGGGACAGGCTCTCTGCTGTCAGGGCCCCTACAGGCTCAGAGTCTGCTCCTGGTTTCATCTCACTTCTTAGACACATTTCTACAAAAAAGATTTCACTGTGTGACGCCTCATTTATTTTCCTTTATTTACAGATTGATTCTTTTAAAGCTCTTTGTTCCCTGTGTTGAAAAGTGCTCTACAAATAAAGCTTTTATTATACAGAGGAGGTGTGCAGCGGGTTTGGACCGGCAACGGACCCCTCGGCGACCGGTCCGGACCACGTGGACCTTTCCGTTCCTGTTTCTACAGAGCGGACGAGACAGGAGGATGCTGGGAGAAAAGAGAGGCGGGAAGCTGAACTACCTGCTGAGGTCTGAAAATGAATCTGTGTCTGAGAGATGATTCCAGCCATCGTTGTACTTGAAACAAGTTAGCATAGCATCGCCCTGACTGATCAGAAGTCCATTTAGAAAAGAAGCATTTTAAAAGATGTCTGCTTGTCATCTTGAAGACAGACCTGACAGAGCAGGAATTCATATGTTCAACAAATCAGCATCAGTTTGATCAGTTTATTGAAATGAAATCACAGCAAAATGTTTATTTTGGCTTCAAAGCTGCAGGAAACCAGATTATTGAATCAGATCTGAGTGCATAAACAGCACTTTAATAACAGAACATCTTTGAGTCCAACAGATTACTGTAACCTTCTGATTTCCTCTGCTAACAGCTCATGACCTGTGTACTGGAACATAATGACTGCTAGTATATTGTGCTGTAGTCTGCTGGTCCCTGGCTTGGTTTTACTATGTTGTCTGTTTTGTGTTGACTTGTACTGACTACAGATGAAAAACAGCCTTCTGGCTAAATCGGCCATATTTACTGAAACGTTTCAGCTTCAATGAAAAATCCAGCTTTATCTTTGAGGACTGAACAGAGAGACCAGAAAAACCAGAACCTGGAGGAAAGAGACTAAAGAAGTGGAGTTTCTGCTGAGTTCTGAGATCAACGTCTGAAGGACTCTGTACGCTTCAGACAAACTAGATCACATGACGTCTGTTTATACCTGCTCCAAAAGTCAACACTGGAAGACAGGGCAAAGATCACAGAGTCCACATGTTTCAGAGGCCTGAACCAGGTCCACCGGAGGCCTCTGGGTTTAACTGCTGTGCTTTGATCCAGTGTGCAGTGAGGAGGAAGAGGCGCTGAATAAACAGGGACTACAAAAACACTACAGAGCACATTTGTGTTCAGGCTGAACAAACCTTTGTTCTTGTGAAAGTCTGACTGAATCAAATATTATTGTGTCTTCATTCTCTGACTCCATTTTAACAGCTGCTTGCTTTCTGTTCTGTCAGTAAATGTGTTGCTTTCTGTTTAACTTGCATCCTGCCAGGGTTGGTGCTGGAATAATCTGAGCTGGACACTTGAGACTTGGACTCGAGTCCTTTTCAATGTTCTCATTAAAGGAGTCAACGCAAAGAGAAGCTTTGACTCTTCCTTTGAAACTGGACGTTCCTTTCAAACTGTTTCCTTTCAACAAGATTTGTTGTGGCTTCAGAAAATGGGACAAAATCTAAAGACAGCAGCTTCCAGCATCTTCTAAATCCTGGTGCTGCATAAAGTTCTGACATGTGGTTTAACTTGACTCTTAACTTCCTGTCAGTGGTTCTGATTTCCTGCAGCTGCTGACTTCTCTGTGTCTGTAGAAATAAAGTTTGTTTGACTACACGCATTAGAACGAGCCACAAATATCCAGAGAGCTGCAGCTGTTATCCAGCCGCTGGGAGCTTCACAGGAAACACGCCCATTCAAGCCATGTGACATCACGCTGACCTCACTCTGACATCACTGATCAGCAGGAATCAATAGTGAGTGTGTAGACTGTGTGTGAGAGTCAGTAGGAGGAGTCAGAGTGAAGAAGAAGCTGACAAAGCGTCCTCCTGTCTTCTTCCGTCCTCCATCAGCTGCTTCACCTCCATTTTCTCTCTGATCCAGAGTCAGATCGGATCAATGATCAAAGATCAAACAGATTGATCGGCCATCAGAGGAGTTGGATCAGTGGAGCTGCTTCTGTTCCTGCTTCTCTCTGCAGAGGAGACAGAGGACAGTCAGACAGAGACAAACACAGAGGCTCTGACCTCAGTCTGCATACTGACCTTTGACCCTGAGGACAACTGTTTTCCATTTCATGACGTTCCAGTTCTTGTCCAAGACTCTGCACCAGTATCGTCCTCCGTCTGTGTCTGTGGGGAATTTCAGGGTCAGACTGAGGTCTCCAGTTCTCAGCAGGTCTTCCTTCATCTCTGTTCGGCCTCTGTAAACCTGGTCCTGTTGGTGAGGCCGATCAGAGCCGTTCTGATATATGTGGACTGTCCTATAGGATTCATCATGTTCCCACTCCACTGCAGCATCCTCAGGCAGGTTCCCTGTGGTCTTGAAGGGCAGCAGGACAGACTCCGCCCCCTCCTCCACCTCCACCTGACAGTCTGAGAGGACAACAAAGCACAACATGAGCTGCACAGACAACAGCAGCAGTTTGAATAACTTTATTGACAGCAGCAGATGAGAGCAGCAGCTAACAGGGGACAGAAACACAGGAAGCTGTTGGAGATGATCAGAGTCTTGATGCTGCTGGGATTGTTATGTCCATGTGCTGCTTCACAGTAACGTCTCCTGTCAGTGTTGAGCTGCTGGACTTTGACATTTCTGGATCTAAAGTTGAACTTTGAAGAGAAGAAGCTTTCAAATGTTTTCATCTCTGTTCTGTAAACGAATATCAGCTCCACATGTTCAACATATCATCAAGAAAAAAGAGGTAGAAAATAAATTAAAAAACAAAAACATAAATCCTGTTATATCTCTGTATATTTTTCAGATATTGTCCTACAGCTTTCTGTGTGTCTCCTGTTGGGCCTAATAAACCATCAAGGTTCACTTCCTTCCTGCCTGACTCATCTTTTGATTCAGCCTCATCCTCTCATCCCTGTATTTCCTACAATGTAATAGTACATCTGATTGACTTTTGCCCATTAAAAACAATGTTTTTGTCACGGTTGGGGGCAGGGTAGCAGGTTGGTGGACCCAAATGCAGGACACACAGGAGTGAAGCAGGTATAACTCAAAGGCTTTATTTAAGGCAAAGGCCAGCACACTTACAGAGTACAAGATGCTAGTCGATTTAGGCCAGCAACTAATCTTTCCACCTGAGATTGCAGTCACCACCCTTAGGCCAGACTTGGTTCTCTGGTCCCCTTCGTTAAAGTCTGTTTACATCACTGAGCTCACAGTCCCATGGGAGAATGCAACAGATGAGGCCTATGAACGCAAGAAACTGCGCTATATAGAACTGGCAGCAGACACTCAACAACGAGGATGGAAAGCGAAAGTCTATCCGGTTGAAGTGGGATGCAGAGGTTTTGTGGCTTTTTCTACCATCAGATTGCTGAAAGACCTTGGCATCCGTGGACAGGCTCTGCGACAAACAATTAGATCAGTCTCTGAAGCGGCCGAAAGAAGCAGCCAGTGGATCTGGATTAAGAGGAAGATCCTTGTTGGGCTCAAAGAGCATCAACATGACCCACTCACTAATCCCCCCACCCTATAACCCACTTGAGAACCCAGGTCACAACCCTCCATGAGGAGGCTGAAGGTATGCGGTCAGCCTTATGCTTGATTCAGGGAAGGGGATAGTGCATAGTCCTAATTTTTTTTTTCATGATTGGGCATGGGACACAAGCTCAGGTTTGATCACCCTGTAGCTGGCCACCTTTGATGAGGGTGTCTAGTGTTGAAAAAGCCGAAACACCCCCTGATTCAAAGGTACATTACTGATGATGTGTCCCGAAATTTAAATCTTTCCCATGGCTGAAGCACAGCTCCCACATCACTCTCAACATCAAGGCAAACCTCATGTGCATACCCCCCATTGGCACAATGGACAGTTTTTCATCACGTCCCGTGTTTATGATTCTTCTCTGTGGATATTTCCGGTTCCCAATGTGGACTTGTTGCTTCTAGAGAAGAAGAAAGAATGGAGTGAAAGTAATATAGATAATATTGGATATGTGGTTCAAGACTATATAAAGATAAATTATTATAATTATATACTATTATTTACTGACGGATCAAAAGATCCAGGGACTGAGATCAGGAGCATACATACCTGAGTTTGATTTAAGTATGTCATGATCCTGTCTTTGTGTTCTGTTGGGGGGTTTGGGTTTTAGTTTATGTCATTAGTCTTAGTTTCTTGTGTACATTAGTTTGGTTTTGTCTCCTGTACTCTATGTGTGTCTTTTTCCTCTGCTTGTCATGTCAGTCTCTCTGTTTTCCTCTGTTCCCTGCCTGCCTCGTTATCCCTGATTCCTGTCACCTGTGTTGCTCCCGCCCTGCTCGTTAGTCCCTGTATATATTCCTGGTGTTTCTGTCTTGTCTTTGTCGGGTCATTGTTTGTGGTATCTCCTGGATTGCAGTTTGTTTGTCTTCCCTGTTTCTTCGTGTTTGGATTTTGGATTTTGGATTTGAATTTGGATTTGTATTTCCCTGTGGATTTGGACTTTGTTTTTGGATTCTCTGGACTCAGCCACTACTTTGTAAGCGTGCTCGCTTTTTGTTGCCTTTGCCTTTTTGTTAAAAAATTATTGAAATTACCTGCCGGCTTCGTGTCCTGCATTTGGGTCCTCTACCTGCTCTGCCCTGCACTCCACACACCAAATGTGTGACAAAGTATATGTAAAATAATTAATGATAAGCTATCTGTTTATACAGCAGAAATGGTTGCTATTATTTTTGGGTTACAGTGGATAGAAGAGGTGCGGCCTGAGAAAGCAGTTATTTGCGCAGACTCCACTGCAGCCCTTTATAGTCTGAATTCCAAAAAGACAGTAAGAGATGACCAATTGATTGAAATATGCACAATAATGCTGAGAATTCAAAGAACTGGAGTTGATGTGCAATTTGTTTGGGTACCTACTCATGTTTTTGTTGATGGGAATGAGAAAGCAGATGAGGTTGCAAAGACAGCGTTGAAATGAAAAGATGATGAAATAATGACAGTTCCCTTTGGAAAAGGAGAGGCCAAATCATTAATTAGAAAAGCAGTGAGTGATGTATGGCAGAAGAAGTGGGACACAGACACTAAAGGGAGACACTATTACAGCATACAGAAATAAATTAAGGTGAAGGGTTTCAAAGGGAAATGTAGAAGAGATGAAGTGGTGTTTTCAAGATTAAGGCTTGGACATACTGGGTTAAAATCAACGCTTTATTTAATGGCAAAATGTATGTCTGATAAATGTGAGGCTTGTAATGTTCCTGAAAATGTCGAGCATGTCATCATGAAGTGTAGTAAATATATTTCTGAGAGAAACATCCTACAAGACAAGATATATAAATTAGGACGGGGATGGAACTTAGAAGGGATTTTAGGGATGAGTGAGGAAACAAGGGAGAGCAGCAAAGCTCTCTTTAATTTTCTCAAAGCTGCAGGATTAGATTATAAAATAGTGTTTTTTTGTTTTTTTGGTTTTGTTTTGTTTGATTTGTTTTGCGTGATTTGTTTTCTAGCCATTTCTTTTCCTGTAAACTGTAACCTGAAGCATTAAAACCCTGATATTGCACACTCCGGCACAGTAGGTGGAGGTATGCACCTGAACAAGTTGGTTGCGACACGCCATAAAACTCAGAGAAGAAGAAGAAGAAGAAGAAGGTAGAGAGACAGCAAGGAAAACAGAGAGCAACAAAGAGGGGAACAAAAAGCAACAAAGGGGAACAAAGAGGTAAACAGGCATTGTGTTAACTGAGGTAACAGATTGAACACTTGACAGGCAGACACGGGGCAAAACACAGAAGTACACAGACCAGAGAAAACACTAGAGACATGAACTAAGGTACAGGACTAAGAACTAAGATACGAGACAAGACAGATACTAAGTAACTAATACATGAAACTGTGACAGAACTGAAATCAGGAAAATACCAAAACACAGACTAACAGATAAAGGAATAAACTCAGAACTAAACAGAACAGATGACAAGACTAACATGCAGCTACAAAACCAAAACCCTCAGAACAAAAACTCAAAAACACAGCACACAGGACAGGATCGTGACAGTTTTCTATAACCCTGTATGATCAAAGCTCAGCCTGGTTCAAACACTTTCCTCTCTTCTGTTCCCTGAGCATTAGTAGATTTTTACAAGCTGTAATTGTAACCCAGGTTAAAATTCCATCGTCCCAATTTTTTCCCAGTCGCCTGAACACACCACAAAACACACCCTTGAGTCTAACCAATCACAGAGCTCAAGCGCGTTTTACAAGCTGAGGTGAGTTTCCCCAATCAGTAGTGTGAGGGGGAAGCCACCGGAGCAGCTGCACTCGGAATGTCTCTCTACACAAACAATACTATTTTCGCTTATTTTCCATCTTAAATGCTTGTTGACTTTGGCATGCGATTGTGTATTTGTGTTTATATTAGTGTCCACTACCGTGGTCTTTAGAAGCCAACTGGTGCGTTGAATATATGCGGGAATTGGTGAGTCTGTTTGTTGGGTCCACTTGCATGTTGCTATTAGCATTAGCATCCCTATGTGTTTTGACGCTTTACTATCTAATGCTAATAGCATTAGCCATGCTATCTATCTATTGTTGCAATGTTCCACTGGCTCAATGCTAACAGCATTAGCCATCTCAGTATAACTAGCATCTTGTTGTTAATGCTACGCTTTTGGTATTTAAGTATTAAGTATTTAAATGGTTTATTTAATTACTGAATGACAAGATAATCAATTGTATCAAATAGAATATTATGTTGTAGATACCCCTAATAATTATGGGTGTTTATTTACATGCATGGAAGTACTTTTATACAAGTTGTTATTGTCATTTAAAAATTAATTATGCCATATCTTGAATATTATTGTGTATACATAGAACATAAAATATAAAAGTTAAAACTAGCTAGTTGATAAATTAAATAATGAGTAGTGGTTAACCCATTGGTCCTGTTATTTAATAAAGGCCAGGTGCGGCCAGTTGAGGGTCAATTGATGGCAAGCTACTACCTGGAACAGAACCTGCCCCTTTAACATCCTCGCCCCCTGTGGGTCTGGTAGGAGGCTGCTGCAGCTTGGCTCACCCCCTTCACTCTCATTCGCATTAATTTTGTGAACTACTACAGAACTGAAATCTCTCAAGTGCACTATATCAAAACCAACTTTCTGCAGATTGTAAATATTTGGGTATTGTTATTGTTTGTTGTTTTTTGTCTTGTTTTCACATAATATATGGTACCAACACCAAATACAATTATCAGACTCAGTGTAATTATTTACTTTTTCCAACACCTCCTTAAACCGAAACCTTGTCTTCTGTGACCCTACGTATATGTTACATAAAGTGGCGAGCTAGCCAGGAGGTCTTGAAAAGGTATCTAATACACGTTTTTTTTTTGAACATTCAGTCTCACCAATATCTTGACGATGAATATTTCTGAAAAACTCGACATTAAAATCCCAAATGCAGTATTGGTGGCGGAGTCCGAGGTTGCTGATGAAGCGGAAGGGTTTCTCGAGCTGTATGGTAACATAAATCGTACTCTTACTGTTGATTCACCCGAGTCAGAGTTTCACAAAATGCTCGTTGTTGAGCTCGAGTCTGGCTTACCTTTAACTCTATTGAATCCACTTCTGCCATATACACAAACTTTTGAGAGCGGTATTGTTTATCACATTAAGAATTTATCTTAAATATAGGCTGCAAATGTGGGGAGTTCTAAGACTCAGACATATTTAGCTGACTTGAAAGAAGTTGCTAAACTGACTGGACAAAACTGCGGCCGGGCCCGCCTACAGAGCTCCTGTGCCCCCCTCCATCCAATTTCAATTAAAAAAATTATTTTAAAAATAATAATAATTTACGTGTAGTATTTATATATTTATTTTCGTGTATTTACGTGTAATGTTTGAAGTCATAATCTTATCAAAAGTTATTTGATGACACCCGGAAGTTTGACTGATTGTTTACAAAAAAAGGGGTTTCCCTCTCTTAACTGCAGCATCTCGTAAAGTTATAGTTAAATGTGCTCGGTTTTGCCTAAGCTAGCTAGCTAGGTTAAATTCATTGTGAAAGTGGAAAATATGGATATACGAAGTTCTTCAAATCGTCAGCTTCTGGAGTGAAGACACTAACACCTTTGGCGCCTGAAACACCTGCTACAACTACAGACGATAGTGATGGTGGAGGAGCCTTGGCTAGCAGCACCAGTCATGATCCAAGCCATGTTTTTTCTGGCGCTAGCCAGTCTGGTGGGCATGTGACGGTGGGACCAAGCAGGCCAGTGGAATTATTCACAGACTCAGTGTGTGGCCTAATACCCTGTGAAACTGTATGGACTGAAAAAGCGTTCTTTTAGCTGCAGTTGGTACAAAAATAGGGATTGGCTTGAATACTTGTTGAAAGCAGATGCAGCCTTTTGTTTCCCATGTCGCGAATTCAGTTCCTCAGACACAACATTCACCATGAAAGGATTCACTGATTGGAAACATGCAACTGAGACTAGTAAGGGATTGAACAAGCATGCATCCTCTAAAGAACACTTGAGGTGTGAATCTATGTGGAAAGAATCCAAAAGACGCAGACAGACAGGTACAGAGATCAGCACTCTTGTCCACGCAGACCAGCTGGCAGGTAATAGATATTATATATCGGCTATTATTGACATGATTGAGTTTTTAGCTGTAAACCAAATGGCATTCAGAGGAGACGACAGTTTTGCCAATATGACAGACGAAAATGCAAACACTGGCGTTTTTCTCTCATTATTTGAGTATACTTTGAGAAAAGATCATCATCTGGCTGAAATAACCAAATCCATCCCTCGAAATGCAACATACACAAGCCATGATGTGCAAAACGAGGTCATCGAAATGATTAGGGCCATACTGACAGAAGAAATTGTCAGAGAGATCGGGGACTCATGGTACACCATCAAAGTGGATGGAACCCGCGACCCTACAGGTCAAGAAAACATTTCAATAGTTGTGCGTTACGCTGATGAGCATGTGAACGCTTATTAGTCATGGCTACAGCCGAAAAGGGGAATGCGGATACTCTAACCACAACAATAACTGATGAGTTGAGAAAAATCGAACTCAGCACTGACAAGATATTAAGCCAGGTTTATGATGGTGCATCCCTTATGTTGGGGAAAAATGGAGGAGTGCAGAAACTACTAAAGGATAAACTTGGCCGTGATATCCCATACGTGCACTGCTTTAATCACCAGCTTCATTTGGTTATTGTTCATGCCATGTCAGTCGAGAAGGCAGTTGAGGAAGTTTTCCATATCTGCAATCTGCTCTACAAATTCTTTAGAAAACCCACAATATCAATTCACTACAAAGGCAAAACTTTAAAACGCCTGTTGGATCAGCGGTGGACAGGTCATTTGGCGACAGTGTCTATCATCATTGACAATTCTGCTGATATTTTAACAGTACTCACTGAAGTGGAGAGTTCAAGGGCCCTTGGAGCAGATGTTCGCATCGAAGCAGTGGGTCTCCTTCGCAAAGTTACGCAGCTGAGCTTCAAGTTCATAGCTAACCTGATCCGGAGAGTTTTAGCCCTGTTAGAACCCCCAAACCGCATGCTACAAGCCGAGAACATGGACTTGTATACTGCTGTAACACTCGTTAACAGTGCGTTGGAATGCATTGGACAACTTCGCAATGAGACAGAATTTTGTGCATTATGGAACACATTTGTACCAGCGGCCAATGACGACGCGACAACAACAACTGGACCAAGTAAGAGAAAGCGTGTCTTGAACCAGAATCTACGAGATTTTGTAGTGGAGGAAAGTGTTTGACAAAACAAAACAAATGAAAAATCTGAACTGGAGAGGTTGTTTTGTAGTGTTGTGGATGCAGTGCATGGAGAGCTATGTGCAGCCATCTCATTGGTGCGCTGGCTGCCTTGGACCCGGAGGCAGACAGAGAGAACTTTATGAATACAGTTAGGGTAAAACCTCTACTGGAACTAACAGGTACTGAACTTGTTGAATCAGAGTTTATCGTGGGCCGCCAGTTCCTTTACACGAACTCTGTGAAAGGGAACTTCCTCCAGATGATGGAAAATGGACACTGAGCAACATGTTAACCAAATTCAGCAGTGCCCTGCAAGCAATGCCCAGTGTGCTTACTGCCATGACAAATGCTGTGACACTGGGCGCATCGACAGCTATGTGCGAAAATTCATTTTCCACACTCAAACATTCATTCTGAACACCGGCGGAGCATGCTTCACAAACAGAAAGCCCATCTCATCCAACTTGCCTTTGAGAAGGACCTTACCAGGAGATTCAGAAACGAATGGAAAGAGAAACTCATGAGGAGATTCCACTCCCAAAAACGTCGACTTCAGCTGTATTAAGAACGTGAGTAGGTCAGTTGTTTTTACTCCTCATCTTAAACTGCACCAGCGGTGGTGTAAATTATGCATTTGACACTGATATGCTATAACCTATGTGTATCGTAGTTGATTATGCATAGTTGATTTAATACTTAACTTGAGATTTGTGACTATTAGGCTGTTATTATAGGAGGTTGGATTACAGCATGCTGTGTTCACGCAACAATGCAGACCAAGGCTATAACTGTAACATACCTAACATATCTTCAGTAGTCAAAATATGATTGGGCAATAGGCTAATTGTAGTTAGGATATTGAAATCGCTGTGAAACTGTTGTAGCAAAAGTTGGTTGTCCTATAGAAAAAAATATTGGATGTCATAATTAGGCCCCCCCAAGAATATTAAATGCAGGATTAAGTTGCAGCTAATGCAAAGTGAACATTTCATGCTGCAGCAGCTTCACAAAGCATCCAACAGCTGAAACACCAGTTGACTTTGACTTGATTTTTGAAGGAGTCACAGGAAAAAGTGTTTGTCAGTGAGATTAGCTCTGACTGCCGCTGACCTTGATTATTTTCAAGGCCCTTGATGATGTTTCTGGAAAACCCTGATCTGACCCGTGATCTGCCATCCACACAGTGTATTTAAAAGACAGACTGACTGTGACTCCTGCTGCGGTATCATCATGGATCATGTGTAAAATCAGACACATGATGATACAGAAAAATAGAAACTAAAGGCAACAGCAGCATGTGGTGTCTTATTAAGAGGAGCCGAGCTCCCCTGTAGTTCAGACCCTGCTTGGACCACAGGTAGCTGGAAAAATACGTTTCCATAGTTTGGTAAGAGGCTTCGCTCAAATTAGCCAGAGAGACATCACTAATGTTGGTTGGCCCTAGCAACCTGCTGCTAACTAGTTAATAATGCTTAGGCCTGTGTAATAAAAAATTAATTATGCTAACGCCTGAAGTCCCATTAAAATGACCACCTGTCTGAATGTAAACAGGGACATGACTTCATATTCAGTCCAGGGCGGCCCACCAGAGTCTGATCTGTTTCATCATGAAGCAAAAACTTTCACAAAACTTCAGTATCACTGAAACACATGTGGGACTATTTTCTACATCTACAGGTTCCACTGTCACAGGTGTTCAGCTGTTCTGCTCCAATCACACCTTCATATGCTGGAAGTGTAGCAGTAGTGACATACCTGACATGAAATACTTCCGGAAATGTACCAGGAGACCCCCAACAACAAGACCAACAACCAGGAGAACCAGGAGAACTTTGGCCCAGGATGGAAATCGTTCTGTGGGAACCAGAAACATAAAGAACATGACCTCTGACCTCTGACCTTTATCTACAGCAGCTGTTAGGGTTTTTTGCTGACCTTTGACCTGCAGCTGTATCTCTGTCACTTTCCGATGTCCTCGTAACGCTCTGACGGTGCAGGTGTAGCTGCCGCTGTCAGAGAGCTCGGGTTTTGTCAGGTTGAGGCTGAGGTCTCCAGTTTCCAGAGCGTCAGTCATCATGGATGTTCGGCCGCTGTAAAGCTGGTTTTGGTATCTAAGTTCATCACCATCCTGCTGACGCTGGTGGACGGTTGGAGGATCGAGATCGTAGCGGCTCCACACCACTGCGGGGTCGTCCGTGTCCAATGGGGGAAACTGACAGGGCAGCAGGACAAACTCCTCCCCCTCATACAGCTCCACAGCTGAGGCATGCTGGGAAACTGTGAGGTCACACAGACAGAGAGGTTCAATCACAGCAGCTAAATCGATTTTGATACATTTGTGTTTTTATAAGTATGTGTATATATACACGTGTGTCTCACAGTGAATGCTTGAGACTTGTTCACTAGTAAAGTTCATGTCTGTTGTTGTGGTGTTTGCTGTGCAGTGTGTTTAAAGTTCGTCAGACCAAAATATTGTAATTTACCGATATACAGAACATTAACTTCCTGCAATACAAGTATCAGGGACAATACTGTGGCTCTGTTATAGTTTCAGTGTGAAATAAAAATACTGTCAACAGCCCTCTACCTCCTCTGCAGCATTTATACAGACTCAATGCATTATAAACAACTCAGAGTCTCACATGTATGAGCTTTTAGTACGTCTCAACACCAGTTACAGTCAAAGTCAAATATTCAATGTAAGTCATTTTGTCTCTATACTTTTATTATATTCTCAGCTGATTTATTACTGCTAGTTTCAAGTCTTCTTCAACACAGAATGATGTTCACTTAGTAAATTATGGTCCCATTTAACACTTTTTGTAGCCCTTACTATGAGAGGTAACAGTTAGCTTGGCTAGGCCATACTGTAAACAGAGTAATGTGGAAAACTGAGCAAAAGACATGTATGGAACTTCAAATATGTTTATTGCTCAATGCTCAGTATAATTTACGTGTTGTGCAGAAGATGGCTTGGATATACGCTGGTCAAAATAGATTTTTTATTATTGGACTTAAGTTAAGCTTAAGCTTAAGTTATGTGAGAAATACATTTTAGGTAGCAGATTCTTCAGACTCATTATCTTTAACTCTGAGAAATAAGTCTTGGTCACAGTGATTTTGGCTAAACACCCGTATTCATAAAGAATCTAAGAGTCCTCTCAGAAAACTCTTATCTTAGCTTAAAAACTTTTACCTAGGAGTCTTAGCTTAAGAGCTATTCAGGACTGATCTGAGAGCAACTCTGAGCAAGGAAAAGACAAAAACTTTTATCTTAGTGAGGAGGCGGGGTTGACCCCGTTGCTATGTATGACACAATCGTTTGAAGACTGTGATTGGTTGGTTGTCCAAGAAGGAAAAAAAGAGTGATTTTAAGTACAGGTTCTATTCTAAGCCTTTACTTTGGAAATTACATGCGTAATATTTCCTATTTGACCGTTCTCTCCTCTCACACACAAACACACATTATGTGTATATAAATCCTGTTTTTTATTTACCATGCTGTTAATTTCCTATAAGGTATCTTATTGGCTTGGAATGATAAAAATTGTTCCACTCTTTCCAATTACACTGATTGCTGGCGTTTCTATCTAAGTGGTGGTTTGAATGTTGGTTTTAATGGATCAAACACGGAATCAAAACCAAGCAGGGCGAGAAAGCCCAACTGGACCAGTTAGTGGATGAACACAAGGCAATTCTAAAAGGAAAATTTGGGCCGGGTGTCACAGCACGGGCGAGAAGCAGACGTGGAGCCGCATAGCAAAACTATTAACGGTTCATTCTCGTAGCGCAAGAGGGAAGCTGCTATATTCATACATGCAGTTTTTTGAGCCTGCAAGGTGGGAATGTCCAGTGGAAACTAAATGAACTGCGACACAATAAGAGGTTCTGAAAGTGCTGTAATTGTTTGTGTGATCACGCTTACAGAAGGTTGTGACAGACCCAAATCATCACCGCTGCTTTGTTGCCAAATATCCTAATGCAGTGATTACTTTCATTCCTGCCTGTGTCGACGATGTTAGCGCGTCTTTACTAAGATCAGTCACAAACACGATCCCTGCACGATCTAATCTATAGCGTCTGATTAACTCACTGTCATCCTGCAACACATTTCTTCTCCCTCTTCGTCTTTCTGCCAGTTTCTCCTCTACTAAAGAAACTCTTAAGCCTCTTAAAAGTCCTTGTCACTGCTCCTAACAATTCTGAGCTTAAGAGCTCTTTTAAGGCTTAAGATGCTTTATGAATTACTTTTTTCTTTACTAGGATTTTTTCTTTCATTTTAAGAGTAAATGCCCACTTTTCTAAGAATTTCCTTAGAATTACGTCACTAGGAGCTGCTCTTTGCCTCAAGATTCTTTATGAATACGGGCCCAGGTGTTGTCAAGCGTGTGGATGACATTTCAACACAGACCAATGGATGAGACGATGGGGGTAGGGTGACATCTTTGTGCTATATACATTTTCTTTTGTCATCAATGGGAGAGCCATTGAGTGTATGCTACTACTCCAGATGTAATTTCTTTTTCAGTGTACCGTTTGCTGTTGTGTCTTTCTACTTGATTGTATTTAAGGAGAGGGAGACCCCAAGGAGGGCCTCCACCATCTTATCAGAGAACCATCATCTTTCTCTCCGTGGCCACGTATAAAGTATTGATTGATGACATCTTTGACTCTGCATTTCTTAATGAAAGAATTTTCCCCTGACAGTTATCCAAACGAGCTAACGCTAGGTAGGTAATGAGCTGGCTGTGTTAATGGAACTCCACTGGACAGAAATTTATATATTTATTTATAGAAATTGAGTGACTGCTAACCTGACACCCCTAAGTCTGTCTGGTGAGAGTGCTCCTCAGCGCTGTTATGGCGGCCCAGGATAATTACCAGGTGGCCGACCCAAAGCCGACCCATATGGGAAGTTTGAAATAGAGAATATACTTTGGAAGAAATCTGGTTATGATCATTGTCAGATGATAAAAATAAAATGCAGACATACGATCTCAGGCCAACATCGGCAAGACAAGTCTCTGCTATGAGGGAAAATGATTTATGATTTAAAATGTATTCAAAATCCGCAAACAATAACAATTTTGGTCATACATGGGACAAAGTGTCACGGCCTATCCATGACCAGTCTTGTGAGTGTGTTTTGCCAGTCTCTCTATGTGTGGTGCGGGTGTGGTCTTTCTAGGTTCCTGGCCCTATACCGCCAGTGGCCCTATACCGCCACTCCGAAAAGAGGAGCTGAGAGATTCAGCAGATTGATGGCACTGAACAGGTGGCTCTCAGCGTCATGTGCTGTCCATTCAGTGCATTTCATCGAAAACTTTTACTTTCTGTGGGGCCGCAGGCATCTTTTTAAGGCAGTTATACTTTTGTATATTTGTACTTTTAAGTAGTCTAATGTTGTTTGTTTATGTATCTTAAGGGCCTGTTAATTGTTTCTTGTTGTTGTGTGTGTGTGTTTGGTGTTTATTTGTAACTGTGCACTGTTAACATGCTGCCATTTTGGCCAGGTCTCTCTTGAAAAAGAGGTTTTAAATCTCAATGAGATCATCTGGTTAAATAAAGGTTAAATAAAGATGGACTTCCTCTTAACAAGTCAGGAGTAAAACTGTTTAGCTCCAACCTGTTTTACTTTCTGTAACACAACACGGCAGAAACCTTGAAGGAGAGCCACCCCAGCTCCCGCCGGAAGAGAGCTCTGATCACGAGAGACGTCTGAGCCAAGAGGAAGAACCTTCACCTCTCTCACTGAAAATCAACAGTGAGGATTCACCATCTTTACCCCCCCAATCCCCATCTAGGTCACCCTTATCTCCAGACACCCTTTCTCCCTCCTCCCCTCTGTTGGAGTTCACTGATTACATGAAATTGCTGGTTAGTGGTGGGACCGAACTATGGAGGTAAATCGGTGCCAAAAACATTGAAAATGGACCGTATAGAAGTCAGAAACAGATATTACAACTTGTAAACACATAACACAATCTACAAATAGATTAAAAATCTGCAAACAAAGTCCTCATGATCCGCAAATGTAAAACAAGTTCTACAAATAGATACAAAATCCTCAAACAGACTCTTCATTATCCACAAATATAAAGAAGATTTACAAAAAGATTAAAAATCCACAAATAAACACATGATTCACAAATAGAAATCAGTGACTTGTACTTGAAAACCAGAATTTAAATGAATGTAATGTGATTTGTTTGCAGGTGAATTTCATGTTCTGTTTGTAGATTGTTTTCAGAATTTTGGTACTATTGTTTCACTGTAGTGACAGAACAATGGCATAATCATTGAAAATGAGGAGACTATGAGTCAAAACGCATATTACAATTTGCGAACACAAAACAAGATCTTCAAATAGATTTAAAATCTACAAACAAACTCCTCGTGATCTGCAAATGTAAAACATCTACGAATTGATAAAAATTTCACAACCAGATTCTTCATGATATACAAATAAAAAATACGATCTACAAAAAGATTTAAAATCCGCATACAAACTCTTTATGATTCACAAATAGAAATCAGTCACTTGTACTCGAAAACCAGAATTTGAATGAATGCAAAGGGATTTGTCTGTGCATGAAGGTCATTATTTGCTTGTAGATTGTGTTGCATTTATTTTTAGAATTTTGGCACAACTGTTTCGCTGTTTTTCCCATTAAAAATTCTACAAATGCCCTCCTCACAATTTGCAAACAAACACAGTCTAACTTGTATTTTCAAACCACTGTAAAAAGACATTCTTAAATATTTTGTGCAAAGCTCAGCATGCAAGTGTTGAATCTGTGTTTGTAGATCACAGTGCATTCACAGATCTCTCTGCACGCGTCTACAGATAATTTTGGCAGTATCTTTCCGCAGACTGTGTGACTTCGATCCACACGTGTAGTCAGCCAATCAGCGCTGGCAGAGTCTCTGCAGACTGGGCAGCGCTGGGGAAGGATGGACCAACGCTCGCAAGATGGGTTGTCAGGTAAGCGTATGTACCAGTGATAGTGTCTGTGGAATTTTCACTGTGGGAGAGGTATTTAGACTGTAATTTCTTAAAGATGCTACAGTAAAATGCTATGATATTTGCACCAGTGATGATATGAAATTGGTGGTGTCACCTATGAAGGAACTAATGTTTTGAAAAGTCAAAGTTCACAGAAAAATTAACTGTCTATTTAGTTTTTGCAGTGGGAGGGGTATTTAGACTGTAATTTCTCAAAGATGCTACAGTAAAATGTTATGATATTTGTACTGGTGATAGTAGAGGACACTAGGAAGCTGAGGAAATGAAATTGGTGGTGTCACCTATGAAGGAACTATTTTGGTGAAAGGTCAAAGTTCACAGAAATGTTGATTGACTGTTAAATTTTCGCTGTAGGAGGGGTAATTAGACTGTAATTTCTCACACCATGCTACATCGTGCGTATAGCCTACCCCACCCCTGCGTGTTTGCTAAATGAGTGAGTGAAATGAGACATGAGTGATGGTAGAGCCAGCTGTTGGATCACAAGTTAACTTGAGCATTTACCGAGGCCACAGCTGACTGCACGCTGTGTTCAGTGTAACTCAGCCTGAACATCCAGACTGTTTCACTTGCGTATGACAAACTGTTAATCTCACATCAACTCGATGTCAGATAAATAACGATACATGATACAAATGTGGACTGGCACGCCAGTGTTGGTAACGACGTCAAAGATAGCGGGATATAAACGTGATTGATGGTACGAAGCTGTGTCACAGGTTAATCTGGACGCTCTGCCACAGCTGAGCACAACAGCGTTTCCACTCTGCGCTCCATCTGAGCGTCAAACACATCAGCCTGTTTCCTTATGGAAGGAAGAACACATGGAAACCCACCGTGGTACAAATCAGACAGACAACACGAACATTGGATGGACAGTCACCTCCGTGATCAGCTCACAGTCCTCGCTTTGAACTAATCTGCAGCTGGCAGAGGTCCCTGTAAATCATCGTGCAGCTAACGATGTAGCCTGCAAACTCCATTCAGAGGCAGATATCTACATAACGATACATTATGTATATAAACAAATTTATCGGAACGTATTTCCTGGTTTGCAGTCAATGGATCCTGAAGCCACGCCTACGACACATCTGGGACTGTCACCAGTTAATTTTGCCACCAGTTAAACTGTCACACCGGTCCGGTGCTCGGTGTGTTTTTAGTTCAGGAGGTTAGGGGGTTAACACAGAGGTCGTGTCCTGTCGAAAACATACGGACCCAGTCATTAAAACATTAAAAGCACTGCATGAAGCAGTTTCATCCTTAAAACATTAGTGTCCCTTTAACGAACACTGGCTGAGCCAGTCAGCCCCCCCATCCGGACCGGAGGCACCCAATCCGTATCCAGAGCTGCCAAACTACTGTGGTTGTGTGTTTCTCTGTGCTGGAGAACTTGATGGCTTTAAATCCAGTTTGATATTAAATTTGTTATGAACTCTAATAGTGTGTTTCTTCATTATACTCACACACAGTAGTAGCTATTTTTAGTGGTCAAGCACATGGTTTTGCATTATATTGATCTGGTTTTTGATCTGGGCCAGGTCTAAAGTGTAAACATCCTAAATCACCCTTTTAATAGCATTTTCACAAACAGAAAAAAATGGTTTTACAAAGATGAAACTGGGTTTCTGGCAGCAATAAGGTGTTTGAAAAACTAGTTGAGTGAAAATTTTATCAGTGTTTCATTATTATATCTTTTGTTTTCAATTGTTCTGGTAAGCTGTTTCTGTAGAGTTGTGGTAGAAGTATTTACTTTATTTAGACTACTACCACACTGTGAAAATACTACAGAGAAGGCAAAAGCCCTGCATTCAAAATCTTACTTAAGTAAAAATATTAGTAACATTTGCTTAAAGTATAAACTGTTACGGCTTGGGTTGTATGGCTGCTTTGGATGTGTTCTCTCTGTGCAGGGGGGCGTGGCAGCTGGCTCGGCACCTGGCTCTCCTCCTCACCTGCTGCGGATCTTCTCATCACCGCTCTGCTCTTAAACTCCTACCTCCTGGAGGGCCGGTGCTAGATTGTTTTCCGCCATCCGTGACTTCGCTGCCTCGCCAGCCGCACTCCGGGATCCTCACGCTCCCCAGTTTCCAGCCTGCCAACTCAACCCTTGCCTAGTTATATTTTTGTTTCTCAAGATTAAATCCTTTTTGACCTCACCTTCTCCGGGCCTGTGTTTGCATCTGAGTTCACCTCCACCCAACCGTAACATAACAATCTGGCCAACAAAATGGACTCAGCAAATGCAGACTCTATACGCCTAGCCCTGTCTTCTCAGGGTGAGCTTGTAGGAGACATGAGCTGCACCTTACAGGAGACGCTGTTGGTGCTCGGTCGCCTGGACAGGCGTATGGATCAGCTTCGAGATCGGATAACCCAGGTTTCTTCCCACCTGACTGCTACGCGGCAGCTGCCCGAGCGGAATCCACCTCCTCCCGCTCTTCTTCAGCTCCCTCAACTACACTCGCACGGGAGCCGTTCTTCCCCCTACCCGAACGCTATTCTGGGGACCAGGACTCGTGTGGGCAGTTCCTCCTCCAGTGCTCACTACTGTTTCAGCAACAACCCTCCACTTACACCTCAGATAGGTCTAGGGTAGCTTTGTTAATTGGGCTAATGTCTGGGAGGGCGGCTCAGTGGGCCACAGCCTTGTGGGAGAGAGACTCACCCATTTGCAGCGATTTTGTCAGCTTCACCAGTGAATTAAGGAAGATTTTTGACCACCCCGTTCAGGGCAGGGAGGCAGGCAGTAGACTGTTTTCCTTACGTCAGGGCACCAGCTCAGTGGCGGAGTTAAGCTGTTGAGTTCCGCATACTGGCTGCAGAGAGCGGGTGGGATGAAGTAGCGTTACAGGCAGTTTTGTTCGGGGCTTTCTGATGAGGTTAAGGATGAGCTAGCCGCCAGAGATGAGACCTCTAGTTTGGACTCTCTGGTTTCCTCGCCATCAGATTAGATAACCGCCTTAGAGAGCGCAACAGGGAGAGAGGTGGTAGTCGGAGCTCGACCTCTTCACGCCTCAGGTCAGAGGTGTCCCGCATCCTCTTCGACCAGACATCCCCCTCAGCTCACATGGTGTCCCGGTCAGTCCCCGGACGGTTGTGAGGAGCCTATGCAGTTAGGTAGGGCCCGCCTATCTTCTTCTGAACGCCAGCGGCGTAGACTCGCAGGTCTCTGTGGCTACTGCGGGCAGGGAGGTCATCAAGTGGCAACCTGCCCCCTGTTAAACGAACAGGCTCGCCATTAAGGAGGGGAGTTCTGGTGAGCCATTCTCCGTCAAATACCCCTGTTCCTAAGGACCGTATGTTATTAGAGGCCTCCATCATTGGTGTCCAGGAGGTCGTTCCACTGCAGGCCCTGGTGGATTCTGGCGCTGATGACAACTTTATCGACTCCACGCTGGTCGACAAATGCGGATTTCCCGTGGAGCGTCTCTCTGAGAGCAAGGAGGTCAACGCGTTGGACGGGCGCCTGCTTGCCCGCATAACTCACATCACGGCTCCTCTTAACCTGCTACTGTCGGGGAACCCCCGTGAGGTAATCAAATTTTTTGTCATTCCCTCACCTCATGCAGCTTTAGTGTTAGGTCAGACTTGGCTTAAACTACACAATCCTCACATAGACTGGTCCACCAATTCCATAGCCAGCTGGAGTGTTTTTTGTCATTCTCACTGCCTACGGTCCGTGATCCCTCCTCCTGGTCTGGCCTTCTGCCGTGGGTGGAGTATGCCCACAACTCCCTCTCCTCCACTGCCACTGGTATGACTCCCTTCATGGCTATGCTTGGATATGACCCCCCCCTCTTCCCTGACCAGGAGAAGGAGGTGGCGGTTCCCTCTGTGCTGGCCAACGTTCGCCGGTGTCGGCGGGTCTGGAGGGAGGCCCGGAAGGCGCTGGTCCGGGCGGCTGCCCGCACGCAACGCACGGCCAACCGCCGGCAACAGGTGTGGGTGTCTTCACGGGACCTTCCTCTCCAGGGTGAGTCCCGCAAGCTGTCTCCCCGGTATGTGGGTCCCTTCGTTGTGGAGAGGGTGATTAATCCCTCGGTTGTGAGACTTAAGTTACCCGCCTCCATGAAGGTCCACCCCTCGTTCCATGTCTCCTTGCTTAAACCGGCGTCCCTCTGTCCTCTGAGCCCCCCGGCCGAACCCCCCCCCCCGGCTTGTGGACGGTCATCCGGTGTTCACCGTGAGCCGCATCATGGATGTCCGCTGTCGGGGGAGGGGTTATCAGTTTTTGGTGGATTGGGAGGGTTATGGGCCCGAGGAGCGTTCCTGGGTTCCTCGTAGTTTTGTTTTGGACGGATCTTTGTTTTCTGACTTTTACCGGGCGCACCCGGACAAGCCGGGCAGAGCGCCTGGAGGCGCTCGTTGAGGGGAGGGTCCTGTTACGGCTTGGGTTGTATGGCTGCTTTGGATGTGTTCTCTCTGTGCAGGGGGGCGTGGCAGCTGGCTCGGCACCTGGCTCTCCTCCTCACCTGCTGCGGATCTTCTCATCACCGCTCTGCTCTTAAACTCCTACCTCCTGGAGGGCCGGTGCCAGATTGTTTTCCGCCATCCGTGACTTCGCTGCCTCGCCAGCCGCACTCGGGATCCTCACGCTCCCCAGTTTCCAGCCTGCCAACTCAACCCTTGCCTAGTTATATTTTTGTTTCTCAAGATTAAATCCTTTTTGACCTCACCTTCTCCGGGCCTGTGTTTGCATCTGAGTTCACCTCCACCCAACCGTAACATAAACAGTAAAAATAGTCAGTAAAAGTGTCTGGTTAGTATTTAATAATATGTAATGTTTCTGGATCAACATTCCCGCTGCACTAATATATATTTTTCATGTTACTGCTGTAGATGTTTACGGTGAAGCTCATTTTAACTCCTTAGTGGAGTGAAAGGTAACTATTTGGCTCTGAGATGCAGTGGAGTATTGTAAAGTTACCAAATATACTGAGGCCTACAGTACTTTTGAGTAAATGTGCTTGGTTACATTCTACCACTGCAGTCCGCCTATAATGGTGGTTGCACTGAGTAAAGATTAGTAGACCGTGAGTGTGTAGGCCCATTCTGCATGGGAGATTGATTGAGGCTTTCTCTGTAGGAAAATGTGCTTTTTGCCACGGTAGGCTACTGTTTACAGGGTCGTGGCACGGCTGGAGCCAATCCAGGCAGGGTACACATAAAAAACCAGTTACTCACACCTAAGGACAATTTAGAGTCATCAATTAACTTAGTCTGCATGTATTTGGATAGTGGGAACCATGCAGACATGGGGAGGCCTGGAGCGACCAACGTTCGAACCCAAGACCTTGTGAGGCAACAGTGCAGGTACTTGGAGTGTGCATTTTTGCATTTTTGCAAAAATGTACCACCATGTAGTTTGTGAGTCAAGGGCGCCAGAGCACCGCAGCGTAGAATGGCAGGAGAAAAGCCAGCAAAAGTTTCTAACCCCACACCATCTATCTATATCATTATATACTGTGTATATTATATACCTATATCTATATATGGTATATCACATATATGTATTTTTAGATATATAGGCCTAGATATTGTTTACCATATTTCTTTAATAATGTACATATTGTACAACACACAACATCCCTTGTGTACATAAATTTGATCACATCACTACAGTTTTCACTTCATTGGCTTCCAGTGAGTGAAAGAATGAAGTTTAAGGTTTTATTGCTTGTTTGTCAGGCACTCAATGGACTAGGACCAGTTTACATCAATGACCTCCTTCAAAGGCATGAACCTGCTAGACCCCTCAGGTCTTTAGATGCTGAGCTGCTTGTAGGAACAAAATATGGAGAAAGCACCTGAGATTAGCTTGCACCTTACAGTCCTTTAACTCAGGTCTTAACACATTAATATATGCGTAGCATGGAAAACACAGCAGTAAAACAAGACACAGCAGTCCTTAAATATCCTTTTGGAGTTTCTTTCGAGAAATCAACCACATGAAACTTGTACAAGTAAGTGACAATAATGCAGTGATAGAACTATCTGCTGCCCAGACACAAGCCTCTTACTCAGGTCTCTTCTGGTAAAGCGACGATGATAGCGTCAGTCCTCTTTTGTTAATGAAATGGAGCCTCTGTGCTTTATTTACTCGATGCTGTCATGAATCAGAGTGTTGCAGCTCCAGTGATGAAGTTTTTTACTTTTAGCCTCAGAGTGGATGGCATACATTTCTTCCCTTCAGTGAATTCAAAGTGTAGCAGCAGAAGCAGCAGCACATACGCTTATTGGCCACTTTATTAGGTACGCCTTGCTAGTACCGGGTTGGACCCCCTTTTGCTTTCAGAACTGCTTAATTCTTTGTGACATCTTTTCAACCAGGTGTTGTAAACATTCCTAAGAGGCTTTGGTCCATATCGCAGTTGGTAAAGATTTGTCGGCTGCACATCCATGACGAGAATCTCCCTTGCACCACATCCCAAAGGTGGTCTGTTGGATTGAGATCTGGTGACTGCGGAGGCCATTGGAGTTCAGTGAACTCACTCATGTTCAGAAAACCAGTTTGAGATAATTTCAGCTTTGTGACATGGTGCTTTATCCTGCTGGAAGTAGCTATCAGAAGATGGGTACACAGTGGTCATAAAGGGATGGACATGGTCTGCAACAATACTCAGGTAGGCAGTTGTGTGTAAACAATGCTCACTTGGTACCAAATGTGTGCCAGGAAAATATCCCCACATTCAGCAACCATTACACCACCACCACCAGCAACCTAAACCGTTGATCCAAGGTAGGATGGATCCATACTTTCATGTTGTTTATGCCAAATTCATCCATCGTCAACCACGTACAGGGTCGTGGGGGGCTGGAGCCAATCCCAGCTGAGATGGGGCGAAAGGCGGGGTACACCTTGGACAGGTCGCCAGTCCATCGCAGGGCCACGCATAGACAAACAACCACTCACACTTGAGGACAATTTTTGGAGACACCAGTTAACCTAGCCTGCAAATCTTTGGATGGTGGGAGGAAGCCGGAGCACCCGGAGAGAACCCACACAGACACAGGGAGAACATGCAAACTCCACACAGAAAGGCTGGGGGTTTGAACCCACAACCTTCTTGCTTCTTGTTAGGTGTCAGTGCTAACCACTGCTCCACCATGCCACCCTACCAAAATCTAATTGTCGCAGCTGGAATCCAGACTCATCAGATCAAGTGACATATTTCCTTCTCCTATTGTCCAGTTTTGGTGAGCCTGTGTGAACTGTAGCCTCAGTTTCCTGTTCTTAGCTGACAGGAGTGGCACCCGGTGTGGTCTTCTGCTGCTGTAGCCCATCAGCTTCAAAGTTGGACGTGTTGTGTTGTTTGTAACGAGTGGTTATTTGAGTTACTGTTCCCTTTTTGCCATCTTGAACCAGTCTGCCCATTCTCCTCAGAATGGGCAGACTGGCATCAACAAGGCATCAACAAGGCATTTTCGTCCACAAAGCTGCAGCTCACAGGATAGTTAGTCTTTTTCAACAATTCTCTGTAAACCCTAGAGATGGTTGCATGAAAATCCCAGTAGATTAGCAGTTTCTGAAATACTCAGACCGCCTGTCTGGCACCAACAACCATGCTACATTCAAAGTCACATGAATCCCCTTTTCTTTCCCATTATGATGCTCAGTTTGAACTTCAGCAAGTTGTCCTGACCACGTCTACATGTCTAAATGCATTGTGAATGGCTGATTAGCTATTTGTGTTAACAAGCAATTAAATGGGTGTACCTATTAAAGTGGCCGTGAATGTATGTCATGCTATGTTATGAACCTTCAGAAACCTCAGGTCCTCTGGTTGAAGCATTTTAATTATCCTTAAAGTCCATAAAGGTGAAAACTCAGGTTGTTGTCCTTTTATTTAATCTCACCCAAGTCTTTGTAACAGCCTTCCTGAGCGCAGCAGAGATTTTTTAAAAGCAAACTAAAGACCTACCTGTTTACCCAGGCTTCTAGTATAATTGTGTTGATTTTATTTATCCATGTACTTACATTTTTACTCTTTTTTACTGATACATTTTTTTTAATTGTATTTTATTCTCTTGTATTCATATTTGTATTATTCCTTATTTTGTGTGTCTGGAAGGGAGTGGGATTATTGTCATTGTCCTTGTTTATTTTAAGTGAAGCACTTTGTGTTACTTGGATCTTGTTCGGGTTCAGACTTTGTTAAAGCAGCTCTCTGGAATTATTGACCTACAGCAGTGTTACACCTGTGGAGCTTTTGAAGCAATAATGTACTCATTCAACAAGCATTGAAGTGACAAGCAAAAAACTATGAACATGTTGTTAGCCATCCTCTGCGGTTGGCTTGGTCATTTTTTTTGGTGACAGCCCTGGTTAAGATGACAGAAACCAGAAGAGGTGACGTTGGACTAAGGTGATGATCAGATCAGAGGGAGGAAGGTTATCTTACCGTGCACGAGGATCACAAACACCACAAACATCTTCATCTTCCTGTAGAAACTCCAACAAGCACAAAGTCCTCTTTAATCTGCTTCTCACTAAAGGAAGTCTTCAGAAACCCAGTGAGGACATCAGCTCACAGCCAGCTGTCCCTTTCCTCCTCCTGATAATCTGCTGACTCTGTGAGGAGAAAACTGGAGTTTCACTTTAAACTGTTTCCACTGAAGCAGCTGTTGGAATGTGAAGAAACAGTTTTCGACAAACATTATTGCGACAGACAGGTGTGGCTGCTGTTCATCTGTTGTGAAGTGAAACTGTGAGTTTGTCAGGTCAGAGTTCAGGTTCAGACTTGTTAAAGCAGCTCTCTGGAATGAGTCCAGGGCCCGTATTCACATTCAAATTCTTAGAAAAGTGGGCATTTACTCTTAAAATTAAAGAAAAAATCCTAGTAAAGAAAAAAGTAATTCATAAAGCATCTTAAGCCTTAAAAGAGCTCTTAAGCTCAGAATTGTTAGGAGCAGGGACAAGGACTTTTAAGAGGCTTAAGAGTTTCTTTAGTAGAGGAGAAAATGGCAGAAAGACAAAGAGGGAGAAGAAATGTGTTGCAGGATGACAGTGAGTTAATCAGACGCTATAGATTAGATCGTGCAGGGATCGTGTTTGTGATTGATCTTATTGGATACACGCTAACATCTCCAAAACAGCGCAGGAATGAAAATAATCACTACATTAGGATATTTGGCAACAATGCAGCGGTGATGATTTGGGTCTGTCACAACCTTCTGTAAGCGTGATCACACAAACAATTAAAGCTGATGATACACGGGGCAACTTTTTGAGCAATGTTGCTGGGCAATCTTGCTAGAGGCAAGTCTGACTATGTTTTAAATGGATAGAGGCGGTGCGGGGCGGGTGGCGGAGTGGTGGGGGAAGGGGATTACTGTAGTAATCTTTACTCATTATTATTGACGACAGCGTTGCCCTGCACGATTGCTCTAGTTTCTCTGTGTATCATCAGCCTTACAGCACTTTCAGATACTTATTGTGTCGCAGTTCATTTCGTTTCCACTGGACAGTCCCACCTTGCAGGCTCAAAAAACTGCATTTATGAATATAGCAGCTTCCCTGGTGCACAACGAGAATGAACCGTTAATAGTTTGCGCTGTACGCTCCCTCGTCTGCTTCTTGTTGTGACACCCGGCCCGAATTTTCCTTTCAGAATTGCCTTGTGTTTATGCACTAACTGGTCCAGTTGGTCTTTCTCGCCCTTCTTGGTTTTGATTCTGTGTTTGATCCATTAAAACCAACATTCAAACCACCACTTAAATAGAAACGCCAGCAATCAGTGTAATTGGAAAGAGTGGAACAATTTTTATCATTCCGAGCCAATCAAATACCTGATAGGAAATTAACAGCATGGTTAATAAAAAAACATGATTTATATACAAACGTGTGTGTTTGTGTGTGTGTGTGTGTGTGTGAGTGTGTGTGTGTGTGTGTGTGTGTGTGTGTGTGAGAGAGAGAGAGCAGAGAACGGTCAAATTGGAAATATTACGCATGTAATTTCCAAAGTGAACGCTACAATACACTTAGAATCGCTCTTTTTTCCTTCTTGGACAACCAACCAATCACAGTCTTCAAAGATTGTGTCATACATAGCAGCGGGTCAACCCGCCTCCTCACTAAGATAAAAGTTATTGTCTTTTCCTTGCTCAGAGCTGCTCTCAGATCAGTCCTGAATAGCTCTTAAGCTAAGACTCCTAGGTAAAAGTTTTTAAGCTAAGATAAGAGTTTTCTGAGAGGACTCTTAGATTCTTTGTGAATACGGGCCCAGGTCTTTCTTTAACAGGAGAAGGTTAGTATCTGGGACTAGTCGCTCTCAGCTGTTTTTGGGAGGTTCATCATTACAGACGGGAAATCTAAAGCAAACCTAATAAAACTGCTCCTCCAGCTGAGTCATACTGAGCCCTTCATAAAGTCCCGCTGCAGCCGGACTCTTTCTCTGGCTCTGTGGAGAAGCTTTGGACCTGAGCTTAAACTAAATGGATGACCAACAGTGTTACGACCCCTCCCTTTCTGCCTGCTGCAGCTTCATTGGTTACTTCCTGCAGGAGCTGGCGGTTTGGGAGGGCTCGTTAAATAACGGGCTGACACCTGTGTAGGCCTCAGCCTGGGCTTCACCCTGTCTCACTGTCTGTCTCTCTCTCGAGGCTCCACATCTCCTGCTTTGGGTTTGTTTGCCGTCAACCTTCATTCATACGTTTCTCACATATCCATGCGTTCCACTCAGCACTGATGCCGCTGATTATCACATTTCATCTTCTGTAACTAGTTCTGTTGTTTCTAGTTTCTTTAATAAACCTTATTTTGTGGCCCTTTAACCTGCTCGGTCTCCCCCTGTCTGTCACCTTCTATGAGCCGGGATGTGACAGCAGGAACACTAACAACATGCTGCTCACTAATCCCTGATCACTGATAGGACAGATCAGGATGAACAGGAGTAATTACCTGTCCTTACCTGGTGACAGTAACGTGTCCAATCCAAGGACAGCCTGAAGAAGGCCATGATGCCAGAGTCTGCGGTCTCTGCTGAGCACTATTGTTACCATCAAAGGTTGGACTTCCTGTTCACACTACAACATGTTCTCTGACTAAACATGTCCTAAAGACGTGCAGCTGATGACATGTAATGACTCCTGTCCCCAAAGGGAAAGTGAGGGGCCCTCAGGGGACTTTTCTCACTGTGTGTTTGTGTGCAGCTGAAGACGTCAGCAGTCACATTAAAACCATTTGTCCTGATCTAAAGGCTCAGTCGTTTGAAACTCAAACCTCAGGTTAAAAAGTGTTACCGTTTACAGATGCAGTGAACACCGTGAGTTTGGAGCCGTTTGAAGTTTCAGTAGTGACGCTGACTTTGAAAGCTCTGAGAAGCTCTAGTGGTGCCAGGCGGTGTAAGTGGTCTGGCCGGTGTCCAAATGGCAGCAGGAGACAACTGGAGCAGCACATCCAGCTGTTGTAGCAGGAGGAAGCATGAGCTCATCACTGAAACTAATGAAAACGTTACTCAGTTCAAATGAAGGAAGCACTGAAATTTTTCTTTGACGCCTGTTTGGGATGTTGTTTAAATAATAAACCTGTGTAGTGAAATCTTCCAGTAGTGATCAGGTTACCATGGTGATGCACGTTGAACAGCAGCACTAAAGAAAGCAGTGATGAAAGCTGTTATTGTCTAAATACATTTGAAAAGCAAATGAACACCATGGAACAGAATATTGCAGGATGTGTGTCTTTAAATGTGGACCCAGGAAGAGCAGCTGTGCTTTGGGGCCCAGGTTCTCAACCCGTTCTGCTTCAAGGGCCACCTGTTCTTACCTGAGAGGCCCGGGGCCCCTTAAAACAGAGGTCCCAGCTGACTGTGTCTGATCTAAGTGTAGTAATGAAGCAGGACAGAGCCGCTCCCTGGTGTTCAGGCAGGAGCCCTCAGATTAATAAAGACAATCAAACCAACAGGTTCTCTAACAGTGTGTGGCTGTGTGCCAGAAGCCAACAGGAAACCAGAACAGCAGGACGTTCTCAGCCAAAAGACATTATTATTATTATTATTTAACCCAACAGGCCGACAGCTCACGGAGACAGAGTTCAAACTGTTTCCTGTGTTCAGTCAATAAAAGAGCTTCAGTCAGCTGTGACTTGGGAATATCCGGGCTAATATCTGGCATATACCAGTCTGTGATAATCCAGAAGAACTCCTCATTTCTGCTGATTCTGCTCAAACACCAGCTGGAGTTTCATGTAAATGAGCTCTGCTGGAGGACTTCCGGTTATGGCGTGGTGCTAGTGGGACCGTCTTTTTGGGGCTCCGAAGCTAACTTCTTGAACTAATTATTCACGAGACCGCAAATAGTTTAAACCTCATATATACTTGGAACAATAGAACACCAGACAATAAAATGGTTGGAAAGTCTCAGAAAACTGCTCAACAAAGTTCAGCAACACCGAAAGTCGCAGCTACTTCGCAGGCTAATGCTAGCACGCTTGCAGCTAGCGAAGAGGAGAAGGCTACAGGTGTGACAGCAGACGGGCTTGGCACCGAGGTCCTCGGCGCCATACCCTCGATGAAGAAGGACTTCTCCGATAAATTCGAGGATGTGCTGGCCGGGATAAGTGGACTCAAGGGGGAATTACAAAGCCAGGCTAACAGGATAACAGAAACCGTAGACAGAATTGGGAGGGCTGAGGACGAACTACACGCTATGCACGACACTGTTAAAATCCTGAATGAGAAGTGTGCCACACTGGAAGCGAGAGTAGAAGAGCAGGAAAATAGAGGACGACGCAACAACTTAAGAATCATCGGCCTCCCTGAAAAAGTTGAGGGCCAAGACATGTGTGCTTTTTTAGAAGGATGGCTACCAAAGGCTCTTGGCGCGGACACCCTTCCCAACCCTCCCTTCATCGAGAGAGCGCACAGGATAGGACGACTTATCGCTGGCCAGGCTACAAAACCAAGAGCGGTGATTATGAAATTCCTTAACTTCAGAGAAAAAGAAAAAGTTATGCGGGCAGCCCGACGACTTGGAGACGTGCAGTTTGGAAACTACAACATCCGATTCTATCCAGACTATTCAGCGGAGACTCACCGGCAGCAGCGGCTCTTCAACGCAGTGAAAAAACAGCTACAATCCATGGGTCTCCGCTGTGGCATGTTCTAGCCAGCCATCCTGGTGGTCACGCATAACGGACAGCGACACTCATTCACGTCGGTCCTGGACGCGGAGAAGTTTGTCCAGAAAATAAAGAGAGATACCACCTCCACATCAGTGCTAATGAGTAGATTGAACAGAATCGGCGGCATTGTGGTTGTCGCGACATCGTCTGTTTCCATGTAGCCAGAGGTAAACAACCACAGGATAATTGATAGACTGTGATAAGCTATTAATGCGATACTGTTAACTGCTTGCAATTATGCGATACTATACTGGACACGATTTGGTCCTGAATGGCTGTTTAAAGATGACCAAGCACTAAAAGCATACTAGTTCAGCTGGTTTATAATAATGACGCTGAGGTTAAGCCTGTTTCATTCTGAATAATTGTCCCTCTAGTGAGGACGTTTGACTTAGACAGTTCTTATGTTCTTGTTCATAGCAGTTTACATAGGCTCTCATGCCAGGAGACATCCGTTTCATTTTCACAGAAATGTTCTAATGGTCTGATTACTAGATAGTCTGCTGGAGCCCTAGAGGAATTGGGACTCATGCTGCTCTTACGCCACACTGCTCCTCACCCTGAGGATCAGATGTCTATTATAACCAAAGTCTGTAGTTACCCAAGGGGTTACAACTGTGTATTTCAGTTGGGGAAATGCACAATGGTTCTCAGTTTTGTTTTTTTGTTTTTTCCAGGGGTCCTACACAGGTTAAGATCACATCCTGGAATGTGAGAGGATTGAACAAACTTCTTAAACTGAAACAGGTACTGGACATAGTTAGATTACTTAAATCCCAAATTGTTTTCCTGCAGGAATCACATTTGACTGATATGACTAGAATAAAGAAAAGATGGCCTGGAAAAGTCTTTGCAGCCCCATTTAACTCCCAAGCCAGAGGGGTTATTATTTTAATTCATAAATCAATCCCATTTAGGCTTAGTCGTGAAGTAATTGACCCGGCCGGCAGATACATAATTTTACAGGGAACAATACTGGCATCCCAAATTACTTTAGTAAATGTTTATGGTCCTAATGTGGACAATCCTTCTTTTTTTAGAAATTTATTTCTCACTATATCCTCCATTCCTGGACAATATATAATTGGGGGCGGCTGTAACTGTGTAATGGATCCACTGAAAGACCGCTCCACAGGGGTTGACGCTTCTCATCCACACGCTAGAAAGGTTTTGCTTCAGTCCCTAAATGATCTTAATCTGATTGACGTCTGGAGAAAGCTTCATCCTAACAAAAAGGAGTTCTGTTATTCAGTTACTTATAAAACCTCATCACGTATTGATTACTTTTTGATCTCTATGAGTTTACTATCTCATGTGAAAGAATGTGCTTATGACAGTATAGTGTTGTCTGACCATGCCCCTATATCACTCACTCTTTATATACCAGGGCATGTCAGGTGTCCTCCCAGGTGGCGCCTGCAAACAAAGTGGCTTCAAGATCCCAAATTTGTTAAGTTTCTTTGGAATAATATTGATAACTACTTTTGTATGAATACAGATCAGACCAATGCGAGTACACGTTGGGAGGCGTTTAAAGCTTATATTAGAGGTGTGATGATAAGCTATACAAGCTATAAGTCAAAGTCACATTATAGAAATCTAATTAACCTTGAGGCCCAGATTAAAGCTCTGGAGCTAGAACTTTACCAAAATGATAGTCCGGAGAAACATAAGGAGCTCCTTTTGTTGAGAACTAGGTATAAAGAGATTTCTACCAGCAAAATTGCCGCAAATCTTCTTTGGCTAAAACAGTCTTATTATGACCAAGGAGATAAGGCTGGGAAGCTTCTTGCATGGAGAATTTAAAAAATGCAATCTCATAGAGCTATAAATTCAATTCAACTAGAAAATGGAGATGTTACAGTGGACCCAGTTGAAATTAACTCATCCTTCAGAACATTTTATGAATCCCTTTATGAATCAGAATACCCAGATAATATGCAGTTACAGTCTGAATTTTTGGACAAACTAGACATTCCAACTCTGCCAGATCATGACAAGTTTAAATTGGATAAACGTTTGACAGTTGATGAAATGTCAGAAGCTGTGCGTAATATGAGAAGTGGAAAGACCCCAGGTCCGGATGGGATCCCTATAGAAATTTATAAACTGTTCCCAGATAAATTGCTCCCCCCTCTGCTCGAAATGTTTAAGGAAGCATTTGAGTCAGGAATCCTACCCTCATCCCTACGATGCGCACTCATCACCTTAATCCCAAAGCCTGGCAAATCACCTACAGAAAAGGGGTCTTATCGTCCTGTGTCCTTAATGTGCTGCGACACCAAAATACTCTGTAAGGCATTAGCTAGGAGGTTAGAGAAGTATGTTCCATCCCTGATCCACAATGACCAGAATGGTTTTGTTCCAGGACGCCAAGCATTTCATAACATACGCAGATTATTAAATATACTATATGAAAAGAGTGATGTTAAAGATAACGCGATCCTGTCATTAGATGCCGAAAAGGCCTTTGACGGGATCGAGTGGAAATACCTGATGGAGGTTCTGGTAAGATTTGGATTGGGCAACAATTATCTTAAATGGTTGAAACTCCTATATACAGATCCAACAGCTGAGATATTGACAATCAGATATCCCATCCTTTTAGATTACACAGAGGCACGCGACAAGGCTGTCCCTTGTCCCCCCTCCTATTTTTGTTTGCCATTGAGCCACTAGCTCTGGCAGTTCAGCAACATCCAAAAATCCTTGGGGTGAAAATAGAAGAAACAGAGCATAGAATTTCAATATTTGCGGATGATATTATTATTTATTTGTCCAATCTGGCATCATCTATACCAACGCTAGTTATTGTTATAGAATCTTTTGGGAAATTCTCTGGATATAAGGTTAATAATGCCAAATCCACCATTTTGATTTTGAATAAGAATGAGAGGCAAAACGCACAGATTACCACGCCTTTCTCACCTGCTCAAAATGGATTTACATACTTGGGGATCAATATTGTCCCAGAAATCGAAAGTATTGTTGCTTCTAATTATAATCCTTTAGTACAATCCGTCACTGAGTCGCTGAATAGATGGATGCCTATGCCCATCTCCATGTTAGGCCGTATTAATGTTCTTAAAATGTCAATTTTGCCCAAATTCCTTTATTTATTTCAATCTATCCCTCTCCCACTCCCACAATCCTTCTTTTGTAAACTCAGAAACCTGTTCTCAAACTTTATATGGAGCAACAGACGTCCAAGGCTGCGGCTCTCTCTACTGTATCTTCCCTATGATGGTGGTGGACTTCAAGTCCCTAATTTACAGTGGTATTACTGGGCAGCACAGCTTTGTGCAGCAATGTTCTATTTTTCTCTTTCTGACCCTCCAGCATGGCTAACTATTGAACGTACTACAACATCAGGTCTACCTCTTCAGTCATACTTGTATTCTACTAATTTTATAAAACTTAAGAAACAGACAAAAAACCCATTTGTTAAAAACACTCTTTCCGTCTGGCATGCGGCTCACGCGATAGGGGATGCGCCCAAATTCTCTCAGTTTGCCCCAATATGGGGTAATGATAACTTTGCACCTGGTAGAGCAGATGGTGGATTTAAACAATGGGCTAACAGAGGTTTGTGTAAAATCAGTGACCTATACATAGATGGGAATTTAATGATGTTTGATCAATTGATTTATAAATATGGATTACTTAGAAATCATTTTTTCAAATACTTGCAGCTAAGGTCTTTCATAAAATCGCAGACCCGCTCCCTGGATCGACCTCCCATGTCAGCTTTAGAGAATTTTATTGTAAGCGATAAGCGAACTCTAGGGCAGACTCAATGCATGGAGAAATGACCTAAAAATAACCATTACAGAACATGAGTGGGGAAAGGCTTGTCTAAAAGCACAAACAAAGACTATAAACACAGCACTAAAACTCATACAATATAAGTGGCTATTTAGAACTTATGTGACACCTGTAAAACTACATCGCTACAACCCTAACATCCCTGATAGCTGTACTAAATGTAATGATAGTGTCGGAACCTTGTTGCACTGTAAGTGGGAATGCCAAAAGATTCAGTCATTTTGGAAAGATGTAGTCAACATGATTTCAGGCGTGACTAACATGGTGGTTCCACTTGAGGCGAAGCTTTGTATATTAGGTATTTACCCTGATCACTTTGCACCGGGCCGTAAAAATGCACCTGTGATTGATCTATCCCTGCTACAGGCTAGGAGAGTGATTGCACTTAGGTGGAAACGTATGGACGGCCCTACACCCGGAATGTGGTTACGTGAAATGGCGTCATGCTTGGCACTGGAGAAATTAACTTATGTTGCCAAAGGGAAACTAAGTAAGTTCACAGAAATATGTGACACCTTTATACAGTTCCTGGAAAACGACCAGACTGAAATTAATGGTTACATCTGAATGGTAGCGCCTGTGGAGGCTGGCAGGTCTCTGAGAAAGTATACAGGATCACCTTGCTTTTTGTTTGTTCGTTTGTTTTTTTTTTTATTTAATTTATTTTATCTATTTTATATCTAATTATACATTTTAGATTTAATTAATTATTTAATTGCCTTTTTTTCCTTTTCTTTCTTTTTTTTTCTCTTTTCCTTGAATGTCTGTGCTGTTGAGGGTGGGGGGAAGAGGGTTGTTCACATTGTTATTGTCCTTGTGACTGTGTGCGTTTTATGTGCAAAAACAATAAATAGATTGTTAAAAAAAAAAAGAGCTCTGCTGACCAAAAAGAAGTGTAAAACTTGTGCTGATGAGCTGGAATGAAGTCGGCTAAAAAGCTGTGAGACAGAATTGGGTGATAATTTATACTTCCTGTTTTAGAAACAGTCAAAGCAGAGCGGACAGAAGCAGCCCGGTCGACGGGAAGATGAAATAAAAGCACAGGTTTAAAGCTGAAGGACCAAACTCCTGAGGGCTGTTTCACAAAAGTAGAATTCAGAAATCCAGGATAAGAGATAAAGCCAGGCTTGACCTAGTGTGATCAGAGCATCCTGGCTTTATCAGTTTCACAAAGGCCAAACCAGGCTCAGAAGGTGCAACTAAGTCAAGCCAGGTGTAAGTAATTCAGATAAATGGGCGTCAACAACTTTTTTCAAGAGACCACGCTGTCGATCACAGATTCATTGATGCTGAAATGGAAAAAGGCGTGTGCAGCATACTTTATTTGCTGTTACTCAATGAGTGTAAAAAGGGTTTTGATGAAAAAATGCACATAATATAAAAGAAAGAAAGAAAAGTATTAAAACAGCGAGAAAAGCGTGGCAGACAATACTTATATACAATACTTAATAAGTAAGTTGCTAAAAGAATCACTGCTCCCAGCGGAAACTATTAATTATAGCGTTACCATGAATAGTAACGTTATGTCAGACCTTACAAGTGAGCACTGGACCTTAATATGTCACTCAGCAAATGTATTAATTACAACCACTAATCAACATACTGTCTATTCAATTCAATTTTATTTATATAGTGACAGTTCCAACTAAAGTATTTCTTTTTCTGGCAGCATTACTACTAGTACTAGTATTGCCCATTTAACCGTATTTTGAAATAATATGTAATGCTGAGATATCTGAGTGGGGAGTCTAGGGCTCCTCCCCCAGATGTTTTTGAGCATTAAACACTTAATTTTCTGACGTCTGAAGAAATATTCTACACCAATTTATGGTGGAGATTATTTTATATAAATTTTATTTATATAAAAAGGAAACAAAATTCAGCTGGCAGGTGACAATTCAAAATATAAAAATATAATGCAGTATCAGCAGCTTGTTCAATTAGCTTACATTTCTTTTTTGGACAGTGCACATATCTTTCTGCACAGCATGTTTTCTTATTAACCTTTCTTAAAGCCTTTTCAGTTATTTACCATTTTTTAGTGCAAGCAACATTTTTGACAAATACTTTTAAAAAGTGTGTATATATATATAGTTGGCTTGGCAGAGAGGCTGGAGGTCTGTCAATTTTGTGTGAAAATGGTGAACTTTTTTAGTCAATATGGATAATAGATAAAAAGTCAGTGTTGTGGTGCTCATAGAAAATACTGTATGATAGTCCTACAGCACATCCAGTGGTGAACACTGCCTGCTCTACTGACTGTTATGCGTTTTACTGTCATATGTCTGAACTGCACACACTTGAAAAAATTAACAAAATAAAAAACAGACTTAGATATGGAGATAAAAAGAAGCACTGAAGATATTAGAAACCCAGCAACTGCAAAGAGAAGTGATTTAGTGTACTAGAAGTAGACTGTAAGCCAAACTGTAACACAATGTATTGCGGTAATCATTGTTTTCTCTCCCAAACACGCAGCTGTTTCATGAATAAACAGGGCACAATATATCCTCCTTACTGAAGTAGGACTATAATTTGAGAGTATTATAAAAAGACATAGGAATCCTACATAGTGTGTGTGAGTTTCTTGAGTGACATATAATGTCCGGTGCTCACTTTTAAGGCACAATATAACAATATAATTATGACAGTTTGAGTTAAGAGCTGTAAGATTTTTAGCTTGTCACACATTCAGGCGGTTCACAATTGGCTGCCACTTTCTTTCGCTGGTTTCTTGCTGTACCCGTGTTACTTTTTCTTTTATCGTTTTTTATTATTTTTATTTTTTACAAGTGCTTTCATTCCACGTAAACCTAACTTACTCGCTGATGCCATTGTGTGCAAAGTATGGTGGACGCATCTTCTCTAGTTATGAAACCCAATAACCACAACCTACTATTTTAATACAGGCTACTGTAAAATATGCAGAACACATAGGCCTACACGAGAACATGGAATGAGTGAAAAAAACACTTTGGTTTCTGATCGGCGTGACCGCTGACTGAACAGATAAGGCACCAGGATTAACTAAGCCTGGCTGTTAGCCTGGTCTGGAGCAGGCTAGCTGCACAGAATAAATCGCCATGGTAACTTATGTGCTACTGCTTTCGTGAAACCGAGTCGAGGCTTAATTTAGCCAGGATATCTGGAAAATCCCGGCTTAATCCCTTATCTTGGTTTTGTGAAACAGCCCTCTGTTGTTGTTCTGTCTGACTTGTTGTTGTTGACGTCTCCTCGTTTACCATGGAGTGATAAATCTTAGACACATCAGACTTCAATTCAATTCAATTCAATTTGCTTTATTGGCATGACTGTTGAACAATATTGCCAAAGCATCACACATATAACATAACAATCATCCCAATACATATAAAACATCAATCACCCCCCATACATTTCATTAAAGAATTTGAGTATAAACTAATCAAAGTATCTGTGTTTGTGTTGAAAAAAAGAAGAAATATGTATATATTAAAAAATAAAATAAATAAATAAAACGGTGTGTGTGTTATAAATACTAAAAATAGAATAAACAAAACAGTAGGTGTACGTGTTACAAAAAAAAAAAAAACAGTAACAAAAAACTAATAACATAAAAAAAGAAATTAATTAAACAGTAAGCGTGTGTGTGTGTGTGTGTTAAAAAAAAGTATATATATATTATAAAGTTAAAGCAAAATAAATAAATAAAACGGTAAGCTTGTGTGTGTTAAAAATAAAAATATCTAAAAAAGAATTAAATTAAAATAAATAAATGAAACAGTAGAATATGTGTGTGTGTGTGTGTGTGTGTGTGTATATAGTTATATTAATAGATTTAAAAAAAATCAAGTATAAAATGTAAAACAAAAGAATTAATAAAATACCAAACAATTAAAGTAATAATAATATTCAAATTTGTACAATTATTTATCAGTCTGAGGTTCCACTGGTTGTCCTCACTTCATGGCATGTGGAGACATATTTTGCAGCAATTATTTGACATTTGGGCATTTCTCCCAGTAAATAGGGGAGCTTCTGTGTGTCTGATAGGGATTCGAATTCGGAGTATATTTGGGCAATGTTTGCAAAGTGTTTTACTCTTAGTGGTTCATATTTGGGGCATGAGGATAGAAAGTGCAGCTCTGTCTCTACCTGTCCTGTGTCACACTGGGAGCAGAGTCTGTCCTCCTGTGGTAGCCAGCTCTGTCTGTGGCGGCCCTTTTCTATGGCCAGGCTGTGTTCACTCAGCCTGTATATTGTCATAATTTTTCTTAGTTTAGGACATTTTATTGTACTTAGGTTATTTGCCAGTGTGAATTCTCTTTTTAGGGTCAGATAACATTGTGATTTACTTTGTGTTTTGGTTGTTTCTTTCCAGTGTTCAATATATTTTTCTTTCTGCTTGTTAATAATTTGGTTTGGTCTGTTTGAGTTGGTGTTGCTGTCCTGAGGCTGTTGGGGACTTGTTACTGCAGAGAGCCTCAGGACCAGCTGGCTGAGGGACTCTTCTCTGGTTTCAGCTCCTGGTATGTTAGGGCTTTGTGATGGTATGTCTGGGGGTTAACTGATTTTAAGTGGTTGTAAAATTTAAGTGATCTTTTCTGTATTTTTTAGTAATAGGGGTATTGGCGAGCTCTGCTCTGCATAAGTTATTTGGTGTTTTTCTCTGCACCTGCAGGATGCTCTTACAGAACTCAGTATGGAAAGATTCTATGATTGTTTTGTCCCATTTGTCAAATTCATTATTAAGTTTTGGCCCCCAGATTTCGCTACCATATAGAATTATTGGTTCTAGTACAAATTGGAAAATTTTAAGCCAGATTTCAATTGGAAAATATATTTTAATGTTTCTTTTTATTGCATAGAAAGCTCTCCTTGCTTTGTCTCTCAGATCTTTTACAGCCATGTTGAAGTTCCCTGTGTATGTAATGTTGAGGCCAAGGTAAGTATAGTTTTTTGTATGTTGTAATTTAGTGGTGTTTAAATAAAAATTGTGTGAAATCTGATTTCTGTGTTGTTTCTGAAAGACCATTATTTTAGTCTTTGCTGTGTTTACTGTCAGGGCCCAGGTCTGACAGAATCTCTGCAGGAGGTTAAGGTGCTGCTGCAAACCTTCTTTAGTAGGTGAGAGCAACACTAAGTCATCTGCATATAGCAGACCTCTGATCTCTGTGTCGTTCAGGAGGAGTCCAGGTGCCGTGGAACTCTCTAATTGGTTTGCTAATTCATTGATATATAGATTGAAGAGAATTGGACTTAGATTGCATCCCTGCCTCACTCCCCGGCCCTGGGAGAAGAAGGCTGTTTGTTTGTTTCCAATTTTTATGGCACATTCACTTTTTGTATACATGTTTATAATCAAGTCATATGTTTTTCCTCCAATGCCACTTTCAAGTAGCCTAAAGAAAAGGCCCTCGTGCCAGATGGAATCAAAGGCTTTTTGGAAGTCAACAAAGCAGGCATATACGTTTCTTTTCTTAAAGGTAGGGTAGGCAAGTTGGTTTTGAAACACTTTTTGTCATATTCGTTGAAACTGTCTATATACACCAAAGCATATTAAAAAGTTAGGTGCACTGAAAAAGAGTTTATAAAAATCGGCTGTCTGTAGTCCTCTCAGGGCTGCAATAAACACGGCCAATCGTTACATTCGGACCGAATGCAATGATTGGCTGGCCGACTGTCACTCTCCCTCGCTGCTATATGAGCTGCCCCCGATGCGCGCACCCGGTCTGCTCGCTCAGACCTGACCTTTTTATATACAGTCTATGGACCTGACGAGCGAAGCGGTCAGACCGGAGGTAATGTCTGCATGGCTTTTCAACGATAGTGACAACTGAGGAACACCGAGGGGCTGACACAGCGTGGTGGCTTTATTTCTGCTGGACAGGTAATCTGGCTTTTATCATTTTGATGGTAATTTGTTACTTTCATCGCTAGCAAATAGCTACCTACGAATAGAGCTAACGGTGGCTACATACTTAGCATAGAGCTAACAGCTGCTACAAGTGCAGGCTGGTGTTGGAGCCAGAGTAGAGACGATGAATTATATCCAGCTGTAGGTGATCTGATACCAGAAACAGTTACCTTTAGCCATCATTGTTTATGTATACTAACTTGACATGTATCTCATAACTACAAACACACAGCTACATCATATTTGACGCTAACATTAGGTAAGACAATGTAAGTGTAGACTGCGCCGGTTTAGTTATTCACCATATAGGTTTATTGTTATACTATGTTTACACCTAACCTTACTTTATCTTTACAGCTTGTTTCTAATCGGTTTGTGTGATTGTCTTGTGTCTGCAGTTGATGTTTGACTGTATGCTACTTTTACAAATATGATGTAGCTGTGTGTTTGTAGTTATGAGATACATGTCAAGTTAGTATACATAAACAATGATGGCTAAAGGTAACTGTTTCTGGTATATAAGCTACCTATAATATAATATAACGTTAGTTTGACATTGTTCATAGCTAAACCTACTGTGTGAAAACCTTTTGTAATGCTGCTGTTACTTGTTGATGTCATTACTTATTTTACCATAAGTAAAAAAAAGTCCTGTATGTTTTATTTCTACTGTGCCTTCAGGTCACCTGCAGATTTGGAGTCTGTCATAGCCCTGTGCTTCTCACCAGTAGACACTGAAAGGACCATGCTGGTTGGCCTGGATAATAACCACCATGTCCACAGTCCAGCCAGGAGAAAAGCTGATGACACAGTTCAGTATGTTGCATTATGAGTACTCCTCTGCATTTTACTCAATACATTTTATAAGTGATGAGTCAAAATATTTAACAGTATGAGGAATACAGATAAATGTTGTTTTATTGTTTTGATTGCATTTTATGTAGAAATGCTAACTGCTAGAGAATAATGTCAGGTATTACAAACTTTTCACTAAATTGATCCTCCTTTTTTGGATTATCAGGTAAAGCAAGGTCTACAACAAAAAGACATCCAGAGTGCTCTCCTCCTCCTCCTCCGCCGACAGTTGCCTACTACTGAGGAGATGCCTAGAAGCAGAACCAGGAGACCTGATGATCCCTGTCAACATGGGGTTCAGTCAGGTGTCCCTGCCCCAACTGTGTTACTAGATACAGCAAAATATAAATCAAAAAGTAATATGGTTGTTTTTGAAATGTGGTAATCATGTCAGAGAGGTGATTGTGATATATTTAATCATCTCCACAGCAGCGATATGATGCTACATGCAAGTCAAAACAGTCTTCATAATCAGTCAGGACACCTCGGGACACACCTCGTTGATTCCTGTATATACTTATTTTTAAAGATGTTTAAAATTATCTATTTGTGATACAGGTTGTAGTTTTAGTAGTATTTAATAACAATAAACAAGTGTTATACCACATTTTGACGTCATTATTGGAGACATAAGACAAAATGTAGTTGCTTGTTTGTTTATGCTGCAAGTGTAAAGAAAAGGCATTTATCATTTTCAATGTTTTATTTAAAATAAAACGGGAAAATATTATCCAGAACAGGGAAACATACTTAGTATTTTCTCTACCCTCCTGGGAATAAAACTAACAATGTACAGATATTCATCCACACAGTGGAGGGAATTATTTGTGTAGCATTTAGTGACATTACATCTTCCACCCTGCTAGGATTAAACCTCTGTATTGTCCTAATGGATCAGGAGAACAGCTGCATATCTTCCAGAAACATCACAACTCTAAGTGCTCTACATTGCCACACTACAAACTGTCTGTATGCTGCCTGACTGAACTGTCTGTTACTCTGTCCTGGATCTGAAGATCAGCCATGTTTGGTGCAGGGAAACACTGTAGTCTGGATGTTGTCCACAGTCCTCAGATTTTGGTCTGTAAAGGAATATATAGTTGTTAGAACTCCAAATGGGAAAGATCTGTGTAATTGGACAGAACATTCATCAACATGATCAGATATTTATTGAACAGGGGCTTGTTGTTCTCTAACAGGACTTCTGAGTCCACATTACACACCAGGTCAATGTACATGACACAGATGAGCCCAGCTGTAGTTTTAATCAGTAAACAATAATAAAAAAGTAATAATAGTGATTACACAGCACTTTCTTTTTGACACCCAAAGGGCTGAGGGGTAAACAGCAGAGAAAGTTTGACACAAGCACACTGGGAGATAACAGACTAATATTAAAATATATATACCTGAGTGTGAAGCTCTACGCAGGTATGTGCTGCTCGGCTTGCACCTCGTCCTCCCCGTCCCGCCTCTTCTTCCTCGGACCCTGGCAGCCCTCCCTCCTCTGCTTCGACTCGACCCCGGGCCGGTCCCGGTCCTGTCCCGGTCTGTGCTTGGCTCTGGAGTGCAGTCCTCATCAGAGACAATAAAGCTGTCACAGTGGAAGCTCTAACATGCAAAACAACGTGTGGTGTAACTGATGGAAACGGGAAAATGTGTATCAGCCTGTTTTTAGCTGTGCCCGATGTTACCGCAGCTGTTAGCACAGCTACCTGTTGCTAACAGTTAGCTAGCCAGCTCGTTACTGAATCAAAGTCAGACTTTTAAACCTATCCAATATAAACATGCTAGCTCGATAGTGAGAACTAACAGCCGCGTTAGTTGTTTATTTTCACAACGATAAAGTCAAATGTTTTCTTACCCCTGACGTGATCCGCTGCAATGCTGCTCTCCGCTCGTCACACTCGCTCTCCAGCCCTCGGTAACGCGCGTTCACGTGTTATGGGGGCGTGGCTTTGGAAGGAGCCCAGAAGGGAGGGGGTGGGAGTTTCTCTGTTGGATACTTTTAAAAATCTGTCCGTTTGAGCTAGTTTCTCAAACTTACCTACCCTGCCTTTAATGTTCAGTTCTTGATCAATTAGAGTTTGGAGGGTAAATATATGGTCTGTTGTGCGGCAATTTGGCAAAAAACCAATTTGGCATTTATGCAGAATATTGTGGTTATCAACAAAGTTGACAAGTCGTTTATTAATGATGTTGCAGAATATTTTTCCCAGGTTACTGGATACACATATTCCTCTGTAGTTATTTGGGTCATATTTATCTCCAGATTTATGGATTGGGGTTATTAAACCTTTGTTCCAGATGTCTGGAAAAGTTCCAGTTGTTAAAATAGTATTGAATAGTTTTAGTATAGCCAATCTGATTTTATGGTCTGAATATTTGATCATTTCATTCAGGATTCCATCGATACCACAAGCCTTTTTTCCTTTTAGGGACTGGATGGCTTCTGTTAATTCTTGTTCTGTTACAGGGTAATCTAGAGGGTTTTGGTTGTTTTTAATCACCGCCTCTAGATTTTTCCATTTTGTGAATATCTTGTGCTGATCATCATTTTTTGTAATATTACTGTATAGTTCACTAAAGTGATTAATCCAAGTATTTCCATCTTGGATCGCCAATTCATCCTGATGGGTTTTGTTTAGGTTGTTCCATTTCTCCCAAAACTGGTTGGACTCTAAGGATTCCTCAATTTCACAGAGCTGCTTCTTGCTGTGTTGTTCTTTCTTAGTTTTTAGGGTGTACTTGTATTGTTTCAGAGTGGCCTCATATTGACAGCGTATGCTGTGGTTATCTGGGTCCCTATGCTTTACATTTGATAATTTCCTTAAAGTTTTCCTTAAATTTTTGCAATCAATATCAAACCATTTGTTATTGTTCATTTGTTGAGGTTTTGGTTTTGAGGCTTTCAAATTAGACAATGAAGCCAGATGATGAAATATTGAATTGATTTGGTCCACAGCCAAATTTACACCAGAATTATTCTGGGGAAATGTTTCTGTTAGAAATGAATGAGTTAAATTGTGGATGTTTTGATTTTCCAGTGCCTTTTGGTACGCCCCCATGCTGTCTGGGGTCCATCTGTATGAGAATGTACTGTTAAACAGGTCACAGGCACTAGGGGCTCCAGACTTAGACTGAGCCCTTTTCATGTAGATAGTGATTTTGCTGTGGTCTGAGAGGGGTGTGAGGGGGCTGACTGTGAAAGCTCTGAGAGATATTGGATCTAGATCTGTAATGAAATAATCAACCGTACTACTGCCAAGAGCTGAGCTGTAAGTGTAGCGACCCAGAGAGTCCCCTAAGTAGCCTGCCGTTGACTATGTACAGACCCAGCGTGCGGCAGAGCTGTAAAAGCTGCATACAGCTTGTATTAGTAAGCTTGTCAAAGCTCTTTCTAGCAGGACATTCAGGGAGGGAAGCAGGTGCTTCCAGGTAAGTGTTTGTCTCCCTGGGTGTTCATAGTGTCAGCTCTTTCCCCTGTTCGAGCGTTCAAGTCCCCACAGAGTAATACATTACCCATGGTTTTAAAATGATTAACTTCCTCCTCAAGAATGGAGAAAATATCTGGGTTGTAGTAGGGGGGATTCTGAAGGAGGTATATAGATGGCACACATGTAGACATGTTGCTTCGGCACAGATCATCTGTTTGTTAATTTTCAACCATATATGAGATTCTTCTTTTTTTAATAACTGTGATAGACTGGCTCAGTTCTGATTTACACCATATAATCATGCCTCCTGAATCTCTGCCTTGGGTTATTGTGGGATTTTTTTGTTGATGGTATAATAATCTCAGTGTAGCCGTGAGGACGACCAGTGGGAACATCTTCTCTGCACCATGTTTCCTGTAAAACTATGATGTCAGAGTCTTTTAACTCTCTATTAAAATCTGGATTTCTGCTCTTTAAACCAAAAGCTGATGATCTCAGACCTTGAATGTTCCAACATGTTATTATAAACGATTTCATCTCCAAGAGTAATCTGTTCAAAAATTAGACAAACACCTTAAAAAACAAATAATAATAATAAACTAGATATTAAAAATAATACTAGTAACAAATGAAAAGAGAGAAAAAAAAATGTGTAAAAAGTGTAAAAGATGAAAATAGTGTTGTAGGTAAATGAATAAAATATTAAACTTTAAGTGACAGTGTATGTGTATACTTCTGTTAAGAATTGTCTTTATATTATTATCTGTTTAAAATGGTATTCAACATGCTAAATTATGAATTATTGTGGTGTCTCTGGTCTCTGCTCTTCCACCATGTAGCTATATGAGGCGAGAGCAGAGCAGGTTTAGCATGTATAATATGTCTTTGAATTCACCAGAGGGGGGCAGGGCTGTGGATCGTCTCACCACTGCAGCATAGTTCAGTCCAATAGGCTGCTGCTCCTGTGGTCTTGGTTCTGCCGTTGGGATGAGGGGGGGTATAGGGCCTCCAGGCTGGGAGGCTCTCTGGCTGGGTACCTGTGGCCAGTGTTGTGTTGGCTGTGGGTTGTGATGTTGGTGATCGCGGTGGGTTTGGTGGCCTGGTCATCCTCTCTGATGGCCGAGGATAGGTGTATAGTGGAGGTCTGGGTGGTCTGGATGGTCTTGAAGGTCTAGGGGGTCTAGGAGGTCCTGGAAGTCTGCGTGGGGTTTGCCTTGTGTGGTTACCCCTTGGAGTGGTAGTAGGGTTCCTTCCAAGAGCAGCCTCCTTTAGGGTCCTAGCAAGGGTGGGGACTGCATTTCTGTGTAGGTGTACGTTATCATACAGGCAGTCCAGGTCCAGGGTCGGCTGGTGGACCAAGAACACATTGGGTTTGAGGGCACAGTCCCTGGAGAGGCTGATATTCACTCTGTGAATGGTGTGGGGTGGAAGTCTCTCCTGTGCAGCAGAGTGGATATGGCGATCTTGCTGGTAGGGAAATTGGTGGAGAGCTTGCTCAATGACTCTCCTCAGAGAGTCTGCCAGTCTGTCCTGCTGGGACCTTAAGTGGATTGGTGCCTGTATGGATGATGATGTGGCTAGGTGAGCCTAGTTCAGGCACTGTTAACAGCTCCAGGGCTCTCCTGGTGTTGGGGCACCAGATCTTCTCCGTTCTGTGCCTTGGGAATAAGGTCTTCTCATCCAGGAACTTTCCATTAGAGTCCATGAGGAGGATAATCACTCTCTCCTCAGTCATCACACATGGAGAAAATATGGCCCCACTCTGCCACATGGGGGCGCTGTAACCAAAGTGTTTCTGCCTGCTGAATCCATCAGTCTCACAGCTTTAGATCCGTTTTCATGACGCTGAGTGGAGAAATGCTTTCTATACATTGGAGGTTGTATTTACAGTTTTCCTCCTCAGAGAATATTCATGCTTCTCAAAATGATCCAGAACTCGTCTCCTCACAGCACCTGATGCATCTCTTGTTGTTTCCAGAAGAAGGACCAGAACAGGCTCTGCACAAAGGACAGCGTTGGATTAAAAACGTCCAGTTTTCAGCCAAGGATTACAACAAGCTAAGTGATTTACCTGAGGTGACAAATGCACACACGGCGATGTCATGTTGTGCTGAATTCTGCATGCCTTCTGAGACCTGCATGCACCTAGCTGCTGGTTTCGCTCATTTATGCTGAGAAAGAGGTGGATGCAAATCTCTGCAGGGAGCCTACATCATCGGTTTTGCCCACTTGTGCCTGCACCTCTTAAAATGATAAACCATTAAAATATGAGGATGGCTTTAAAATGACTAAATATGAAGCCATTAACTGTTATTCTATTGTGCTGACTCACATGCTGGCTGTGACTTACTGGTAAAACACATTATTTCCATCTGTCACATTGGCTCCAGCTGAGGTGAAGACATGTCAGCTCAAGTTTGAACGTTTCAGCTTCAATAAAAAATCCTACTTTATCCTGAAGGAACAGAGGCGAGAAGAAAGTGAATCCAGAGCTGCTGCGTAAAGTCGCCGTGTAAAGGGGACATTTCTTGGTGCTCGTCGCTTTAACGCTTCACGTTCAGTAGGTACAGGAGAGGATGCTGGGAGCTCACCGGCTCTCTGCCAGGATGTGTAGAAAGAGTGAGCTCAAGTTCAGCATGAACCACGTTCTAGTTTAGATCCACGTACCTGTGAGGATGAACATCTCTGTGTCTTCCTCTGTGATGTTCATTCCTTTCTGAAATCAGGACAAACCTGAGCCAACGAGAAGCTTCGGCCACAAACTAGGACTTCGTGTTTTGAAGCTCACGTGAAGGTTGTTCTCTTTTATCATTTGAGAAATACAGCCGAGGTGAAGTCTTTCATTTCAGCCACAGAGCGATATCCTCCATATATACCTGTCTGAGTCAGAAATCAGTTCATCACCTACAGTTAGTCCAAAATGCTGCCGCTCGCTGCAGAAAATGTGAGCACATCAGCCCAGTGTGAGCGTCTTGCTTCCTGTTTCTTTGAGGACCGGACTTTAAAATCCTTCTGATCCCTTTGAAGGCCAGACATGGGCACGCACCTTCTCTGAGCTTTGATCCCCATATGAGCCAGGGCGCAGACTGAGATCCTCTAGTAGGGCTCTGCTAACTGCTCCAAAGGCTCAGACCCAAAGGGGACAGGCTCTCTGCTGTCAGGGCCCCTACAGGCTCAGAGTCTGCTCCTGGTTTCATCTCACTTCTTAGACACATTTCTACAAAAAGCTTTCACTGTGTGACGCCTCTTTTATTTTCCTTTATTTACAGATTGATTCTTTTAAAGCTCTTTGTTCCCTGTGTTGAAAAGTGCTCTACAAATAAAGCTTTTATTATACAGAGGAGGTGTGCAGCGGGTTTGGACCGGCAACGGACCGCTCGGCGACGAACCACAAGGACCACATGGACCACATGGACCACATGGACCACTAGTTCATGTTTCTACAGAGCGGACGAGACAGGAGGATGCTGGGAGAAAAGAGAGGCGGGAAGCTGAACTACCTGCTGAGGTCTGAAAATGAATCTGTGTCTGAGAGATGATTCCAGCCATCGTTGGACTTGAAACAAGTTAGCATAGCATCGCCCTGACTGATCAGAAGTCCATTTAGAAAAGAAGCATTTTAAAAGATGTCTGCTTGTCATCTTGAAGACAGACCTGACAGAGCAGGAATTCATATGTTCAACAAATCAGCATCATTTTGATCAGTTTATTGAAATGAAATCACAGCAAAATGTTTATTTTGGCTTCAAAGCTGCAGGAAACCAGATTATTGAATCAGATCTGAGTGCATAAACAGCACTTTAATAACAGAACATCTTTGAGTCCAACAGATTACTGTAACCTTCTGATTTCCTCTGCTAACAGCTCATGACCTGTGTACTGGAACATAATGACTGCTAGTATATTGTGCTGTAGTCTACTGGTCCCTGGCTTGGTTTTACTATGTTGTCTGTTTTGTGTTGACTTGTACTGACTACAGATGAAAAACAGCCTTCTGGCTAAATCTGCCATATTTACTGAAACGTTTCAGCTTCAATGAAAAATCCAGCTTCATCTTTGAGGACTGAACAGAGAGCCAGAAAAACCAGAACCTGGAGCAAAGAGACTAAAGAAGTGGAGTTTCTGCTGAGTTCTGAGATCAACGTCTGAAGGACTCGGTGCGCTTCAGACAAACTAGATCACATGGCGTCTGTTTATACCTGCTCCAAATGTCAACACTGGAAGACAGGGCAAAGATCACAGAGTCCACATGTTTCAGAGGCCTGAACCAGGTCCACTGGAGGCCTCTGGGTTTAACTGCTGTGCTTTGATCCAGTGTGTAGTGAGGGAGGAAGAGGCTGAATAAACAGGGACTACAAAAACACTACAGAGCACATTTGTGTTCAGGCTGAACAAACCTTTGTTCTTGTGAAAGTCTGACTGAATCAAATATTATTGTGTCTTCATTCTCTGACTCCATTTTAACAGCTGCTTGCTTTCTGTTCTGTCAGTAAATTTGTTGCTTTCTGTTTAACTTGCATCCTGCCAGGGTTGGTGCTGGAATAATCTGAGCTGGACACTTGAGACTTCGGACTCGAGTCCTTTTCAATGTTCTCGTTAAGCGAAGTCGACGCAAAAGAAGCTTTGACTCTTCCTTTGAAACTGGACGTTCAATGAACTGTTTCCTTTCAACAAGATTTGTTGTGGCTTCATAAAATGGGACAAAATCTAAAGACAGCAGCTTCCAGCATCTTCTAAATCCTGGTGCTGCAGAAAGTTCTGCCATGTGGTTTAACTTGACTCTTAACTTCCTGTCAGTGGTTCTGATTTCCTGCAGCTGCTGACTTCTCTGTGTCTGTAGAAATAAAGTTTGTTTGACTGCACGCATTAGAACGAGCCACAAATATCCAGAGAGCTGCAGCTGTTATCCAGCCGCTGGGAGCTTCACAGGAAACACGCCCATTCAAGCCATGTGACATCACGCTGACCTCACTCTGACATCACTGATCAGCAGGAATCAATAGTGAGTGTGTAGACTGTGTGTGAGAGTCAGTAGGAGGAGTCAGAGTGAAGAAGAAGCTGACAAAGCGTCCTCCTGTCTTCATCAGTCCTCCATCAGCTGCTTCACCTCCATTTTCTCTCTGATCCAGAGTCAGATCGGATCAACGATCAAAGATCAAACAGGTTGATCGGCCATCAGAGGAGTTGGATCAGTGGAGCTGCTTCTGTTCCTGCTTCTCTCTGCAGAGGAGACAGAGGACAGTCAGACAGAGACAAACACAGAGGCTCTGACCTCAGTCTGCATACTGACCTTTGACCCTGAGATAAACTGTTTTCTGTCTCAGGAGGTCTCCCTCCTTGTCGTAGACTTCGCACCCGTATCGTCCTCTGTCTCTGTCTGTGGGGGATTTCAGGGTCAGACTGAGGTCTCCAGTTCTCAGCAGGTCTTCCTTCATCTCTGTTCGGCCTCTGTAAACCTGGTCCTGTTCTCCAAACCGGTCACAGCCGATCGGATAGACGTGGACGGTCTTATAGGGATCATAGCGTTCCCACCCCACCGCAGTGTCCCCAGGCAGGTTCTCTGTGGTCTTGCAGGGCAGCAGGACAGACTCCGCCCCCTCCTCCACCTCCACCTGACAGACTGAGAGGACAACAAAGCACAACATGAGCTGCACAGACAGCAGCAGCAGTTTGAATAACTTTATTGACAGCAGCAGATGAGAGCAGCAGCTAACAGGGGACAGAAACACAGGAAGCTGTTGGAGATGATCAGAGTCTTGATGCTGCTGGGATTGTTTTGTCCATGTGCTGCTTCACAGTAGCGTCTCCTGTCAGTGTTGAGCTGCTGGACTTTGACATTTCTGGATCTAAAGTTGAACTTTGAAGAAGCTTTCAAATGTTTTCATCTCTGTTCTGTAAATGAATCTCAGCTCCACATGTTCAACATCAGTCCAGAACAGCGAGACACACAAACATCTGATCTGGATCTGATCCCAAACTGCTCTTCCTGCTTCATCAATATTTGGCCTTTTCTTCTGCCGACTCTGAGCCCACTTTTTCTTTCCAAACGGCTTCAACATGATGTGAAGAGAACTGATCATCAATCTTTCATTGATCCAAACTATTAAAGCTGCATTTCTTTGTTCTAAGTGATCAACACATTTGGTTTCTTTTAGCTCCTTCCTTCCACTTTCTTCTTGATCAATACTGGAAATCAATAACTTATTGATCTCATTCTTTCCATCCATGGAAATGATCTCCTGGATTCTTCTTGTTTCCTGTTCTGACCTCATTTCTGATCACCCGCTGAGCATTTTCACACTGAAATATTGGTCCTTTGATTTTTTAAAGGATCTGAATCGGCCTAAGTTCCTTTGCTGGCCGCTGGATAAAAAAGCCAAAGCTGCAGGTTGCAAAGAGGTTGGAGAGTTTCTGACTGCATCAATAAGAATTTGGAACACATTTGTCTGTCCGTCCGTCTGCACAGCAAAAACACTTTCCTCCCTCGTCTCTGTCAATCACTCCCTCCCTCACCGATGACGCGCTCTTCTTCTTCTTCTTCTTCTTCTTCTTCATCTCCTTCTTTTGACTTTTGAAGGTCATACCGCCACCTGCTGTATCGGAGTATGTAGCATGAACTATGTTCGTTGGGACGACTTTATATCATCAAGAAAAAAGAGGTAGAAAAGAAATTAAAAAAACAAAAACCAACTAAATCCTGTTATATCTCGGTATATTTTTCAGATCTTGTCCTACAGCTTTCTGTGTGTCTCCTGTTGGGCCTAATAAACCTTCAAGGTTCACTTCCTTCCTGCCTGACTCATCTTCTGATTCAGCCTCATCCTCTCATCCCTGTATTTCCTACAATGTAATAGTACATCTGATTGACTTTTGCCCATTAAAAACAATGTTTTCTTTAACCCTGTATGATCAAAGCTCAGCCTGCTTCAAGCGCTCTCCTCTCTTCTGTTCCCTGAGCATTAAGAGATTTTTTACAAGCTGGAATATTTCCTTCCACTTTTATCCACATCCCACCTGTCCTGCCATTTGGTTTCTTTTCTGATTATCGCCTCAGCTTCTCCTTTTCCAAGGGCTGTATTTATGACATCGTCGGTCCTGCTTGGTGTTTCAGCTGTTTTGTCTGCTCTCTCGTTCCCTTTTATACCTCATTGGGCAGGTACCCAGCAGAATCTCACATCTATCCGTGGTGTCTGTAATCTAAATAAACTCTGTTGGATTTCTAGCATTAGATCTTCTCTCTTAGATTTCATATTTTGAATACTATAAAGGGCTGCTAGAGAATCAACACAACACACCCCTCTGTCTGCTTTTACTTCCTCAACCCACTGCAGTCCTACAATAATGGCCATCATCTCTGCCGTGAACACTGAAGCCTGATCAGGTCATCTACGTGATACCCATATTTCTCCTGCAGCGTCGTGTTCACATAAGCTTGCATATCTAAAATGTTTTACTTGAACGAACCTGTTTAAGTAGAGAAAGACCAGCTGTAGGCTGAGGTAATAACCATGGTGGAACAGCTGGCATTAAAGCAGCTGGACTAGCCACCCAATCGTTGATTCCTAACTCCTTTGGAATATCCAGAGTTACACTGCTAAATACCTCCTTTCTCATTTTGCTGCTTTCCCACCTTTCATTCATAATCCTTTTTATAGGACGTGTGTCCTTCTGACTTTGTAAATTAGCCCAATAATTGGCCCTCAGCTGTTTCCTTCTTAGAATCAGTGGCATTTCTCCAACCTCCAGCTGAAGCGCTGATATTGGTGTTGACTTTACTGCTCCACAGCATAACCTCAATGCTTGGGCCTGAATTTTATCCAACCTTTTTAAAGATGTTCCAGCTGATCCAAAAACAATACATCCATATTCTAGGACTGATCTAACTAATGCAATAGAAATATTTCTTAGCAAACGCTGCCTGTTAAACATCTCAAAATATTCAGTACTTTCTTACACTTATCTTCCACCTCATCAAAATGATTTTTCCACGTAAGCAATATATCAAAGCACAAACCCAGGAATTTAAAGGTTTCCACTCTTTCTAACCTTTGATTGTACAATTTCAAACAAATATCTTCTTTGATTTTCTTTCTTTTAAAAAGATGGTTTGAGATTTCTCCACAGATTAAACTTAAATCTCCAATTCAAAGACCAATCTTCAGCCACTCTAACAGCTTCCTGAACTTTCTTTACAACAGACTCCAGATTCCTCCCTCGTTTCCAAACTGCCCCATCATCATCAGCAGAAAGTGATTTCCCAATGTCTGGAGCAACCTTCTTATAAACATCATTGATCATGATTGAAAACAGTACCGGACTAATGACGCTCCCCTGAGCGCTGCCATTTTCAACTAAAAATGCATCTGATGTAGAGTTCCCCACACGAACCTGAATGTAGCTACCAGATAAGAAACCTTTAATCCAGTTATACATTTGACCTCCAATCCCCATTTTATCTGGCTGTATTAAAAGACCTCCTGCGCCTTCTCTATATCAAAGGAAACAGCTACCACCCCTCTTTATTAGCTTGAGCTTTCCTAACATCAGTTTCCAAACATATTAAAGGGTCCAGAGTACTACGCCCCCTTCTAAATCCACTCTGAAGTGCTGAAAGAAGCTCATTTCTTTCTAAGTAGTATGTTATTCTTTCTGGAATCATTTTCTCCAGGGTTTTACACACATGTGAAGTTAAAGCTGTCGGTCTGTAATGATCAGGATCTGTAGGATCTTTCCCTTAACAAAGTTCTTTACCAACATTTCTGCCTGTTCTTCTTCTCACAAGCAGTTTCTTCCCCTTTCTTCAACCCTGGAAGATCCTTATCTTGCCTGATTCCCCTCCTTCTTTGAATCCTTCCCCAAACTTTATCTAGTGGGCTTGTTCTTCCAATAGGACCAGTCTTTTTTGTCCTTTTGATTACTTTCCTTACTACTGCCTGAGCCCTTTAATAATCCACTAAATTCAACATTGAATGATTTCTTTTCACTTCTCTAAAAGTTTGATGGCTTCAGAACTTTCTTTGTTTCACCATGGTACCATTTTAACTTTCCTTTTACTAGGACTCTTTCCTATAGCCATATATCCTTTCATTTGTTTCATCCACTTCCCCTGACATGTCCATCTTATTAAACTCCTCATCACAAGCAAATTTACTCCAGTCTGCTTTACCCAGCTTCCATCTTGTAACCCCATCAAGGTCAATCATGATATTTTCCTCTAAATTAATTACGATTGGATAACGGTCACTTCCAATACTGTTTTCACTTCACACCTCCCGTTTACTGCCACTAGCTAATTCACTGGACAACAATGTCAGATCTAACGCTGACTCTACTCCTTTACTTAGACTGATCCTTGTACCTTGTTCATTATTTAAACAAACCAAACCTTTATCTTCAATTAATTCCTCTATAATCAATCCATTATAATCTGGATTTTCCCCTCCCCATAGCGTATTATGAGCGTTACAATCCCCACACCATATTATTTTGTGTCCTTGATCAAACTCTTGTAAATCTTCATTCTTTTACAAGGATTATACAAATGAACCATTTCTATATTTCTTTTATTCACCCAAATCTCAGTAACTCCTCCCTCTAAATCAGCACTGTGCTTCATTTCTATTCTCCCATGAGATCTACCTTCTTTAATAAAGGGGGCACATCCCCCCCTGACCGCTGTCTCCGTCCTGCCTTATAACTTTCTACCCTCTGATATTAAAATCCAGATGTGCTTTCAGCCATGTTTCTTGAACACAGATAACATCAGGCTTTACATTTAACTGTTGCACATTTCTCTTAAATTCTTGTCAGTTTGCAATCAGGCTTCTGGCGTTCCACTGAAGGATAAGGAAACCCTTTATGAACTTAGTCACTAAACTGAGATGTTCCATCAGCAGGTGCTGACATTTCATGTAACATGTCTACAGTCATCTCCGTGATCCCCAAATAATCTTTGGCTGCCTCAACAATAGTCCTCAGCCTGGACCTTTTCTTTGTCTGCTGCAGAGCTACATTCACTACCAAACCTATGAAAGCTGCAAATGTAAACTTATCCACCATCAGAGCATCGTCTGTAACTGCACACTTATGTGAACACTTCATGGCTCTCATGTTCTGCATCTGTGCTAGTTTAGGGAAGTCCTTTGCTGAGAAGCTGCTTTGACCCGTTGCTTGAGAATCTGCTGTCACTATCAATGAGACTTGTTTTGCTGCTTCAGCGTCTGATACTTTATTTTGTATCTCTGAATATCTTTTCCTCTGTTTTGAGCTCCGCATCCCTGGTAAGCAGCACTATGTTCCCCCCACAGTGACAACATTTAGTTTTAGTGCCTACTGCTCAGCGACCATATTCATGTTCTCCAGCACAACCTTACATTTACACTGATCTGCCACATGTCCGATTCTCTGACATTTAAAGCAACGTAACGGCTGAGCTACAAACTCCCTCACATTAAAGCACATGCAGCCAATCATTACTTTCTGTGGCACGATCCATCCATCCATCTTCATCCGCTTATCCGGGGTTGGGTCGCGGGGGCAGCAGCTCCAGCAGGGGACCCCAAACTTCCCTTTCCCGAGCCACATTAGCCAGCTCTGACTGGGGGATCCCGAGGCGTTCCCAGGCCAGCGTGGAGATATAATCTCTCCACCTTGTCCTGGGTCTTCCCCGAGGCCTCCTCCCAGCTGGACGTGCCTGGAACACCTCCCTAGGGAGGCGTCCAGGAGGCATCCTTACCAGAAGCCCAATCCACCTCAACTGGCTCCTCTCAACGCAAAGGAGCAGCAGCTCTACTCTGAGCTCCTCACGAATAGCTGAACTTCTCACCCTATCTCTAAGGGAGACACCAGCCACCCACCTGAGGAAACCCATTTCGGCCGCTTGTACCCGCGATCTTGTTCTTTCGGTCATGACCCAGCTTTCATGACCATAGGTGAGGGTAGGAACGAAAATTGACCGGTAGATCGAGAGCTTTGCCTTACGGATCAGCTCTCTTTTCGTCACAACGGTACGGTAAAGCAAATGCAATACCGCCCCCGCTGCTCCGATTCTCCGGCCAATCTCCTGCTCCAATCTCCCCTCACTCGTGAACAAGACCCCGAGGTACTTGAACTCCTTCACTTGGGGCAAGAACTCATTCCCTACCTGGAGTTGGCACTCCATCGGTTTCCTGCTGAGAACCATGGCCACAGATTTAGAGGTGCTAATCCTCATCCCAGCCGCTTCGCACTCTGCTGCGAACCGATCCAGTGAGAGCTGAAGGCCACGGACCGATGATGCCATCATCCGCAAAAAGCAGTGACGAGATCCCAAGCCCACCGAACCACAGCCCCTCCTCGCCACGGCTACGCCTCGATATCCTGTCCATGAATATCACAAACAGGATTGGTGAAAAAGCGCAGCCCTGGCGAAGGCCAACCCCCACCTGGAAAGAGTCCGACTTACTGCCGAGTACTCGACACAACTCTCGCTTTGATGTACAAGGATTGGATAGCCCTAAGAAGGGCCCCCTCACCCCATACTCCCGCAGCACCTCCCACAGTATCTCCCGAGGGACCCGATCATATGCCTTCTCCAGATCTACAAAGCACATGTAGACTGGATGGGCATATTCCCAAGCCCACTCCAGGATCCTTGTGAGAGTAAAGAGCTGGTCAGTTTTTCCACGACCAGGATGAAAACCGCATTGTTCCTCTTCGATCTGAGGTTCGACAATCGGCCGAACCCTCCGCTCCAGCACCCTGGCGTAGACTTTACCAGGGAGGCTGAGAAGTGTAATACCCCTGTAATTGGCACACACTCTCTGGTCCCCCTTTTTGAACAGGGGAACCACCACCCCAGTCCGCCACTCCTTGGGCACTGTACCCGACCTCCACGCAATGTTAAAGAGACGTGTCATCCAAGACAGCTCCTCCACACCCAAAGCTTTTAGCATCTCTGGGCGGATCTCATCAATCCCTGGGGCTTTGTCACTGTGGAGTTGTTTAACTGCCTCAGTGACCTCCTCCTGGGAAATTGACGAGAAACCCCCATCAGCCTCCAGCTCTGCCTCTACTAGAGAGGGCGTGTCAATCGGATTTAGGAGTTCCTCAAAGTGTTCCCTCCACCGCCCAACTACCTCCCCAGTTGAGGTCAACAGGGTCCCATCCTTACTGTACACAACTTGGACGGTTCCCCGCTTCCCCCTCCTGAGATGGCGGACAGTTCTCCAGAAACACTTTGGTGCCGACCGAAAGTCCTTCTCCATGTCTTCCCCGAACTTCTCCCACACCTACTGCTTTGCTTCTGCCACAACAGAGGCTGCAGTCCTTCGGGCCTGTCGGTACCTTGCAACCGCCTCCGGAGTCCTCCGAGACAACAAATCCCGGAAGGCCTCCTTCTTCAGTCGGACGGCTTCCCTGACCACCGGTGTACACCACGGTGTTCGAGGGTTACCACCCCTTGAGGCACCTAAGACCTTGAGACCACAGCTTTCCGCTGCAGCTTCAGCAATAGAGGCTTTGAACATCGCCCACTCATGTTCAATGTCCCCAACCTCCACAGGGATGCCAGAAGAGCTCCGCCGGAGGTTTGAGTTGAAGATCTCACGGACAGGGGCTTCCACCAGATGTTCCCAGTTCACCCGCACTACCTGTTTGGGCTTACCAGGTCTGTCCAGAGTCTTCCCCACCCCTGACCCAACTCACAACCAGATGGTGATCAGTTGACAGCTCTCGCCTCTCTCTTCACCCGAAGTGTCGAGACATGCGGCCTCAAATCAGATGAAACGATTACAAAATCAATCATTGATCTTCGCCTAGGGTGCTCTGGTACCATGTACACTTATGAGCATCCTTATAGCTGAACATGGTGTTTGTTATAGACAATCCATGACTAGCACAGAAGTCCAACAACAAACACCCACTCAGGTTCAGATCAGAGGGGCCGCTCCTCCCAATCACGCCTTTCCAGGTAACTCTGTCATTGCCCACATGTGCTTGGAGTCACCCTAGCAGAACAATGGAGTCCCCTACTGGAGCCCCATACAGGACTCCATTCAGGGTCTCCAAGAAGGTCGAATACTCTGAACTGCTGTTTGGTGCATATGCACAAACAACAGTCAGAGTTTTCCCCGCCACCTAGGCGTAGGGAGGCGACCCTCTCGCTCACCGGAGTAAACTCCAACGTAGCGGCACTCAGCCGGGGACTTGTGAGTATCCCCACACCCGCCTGGCGCTCACACCTTGAGCAACTCCAGAGAAGAATAGAGTCCATCCCCTATCAAGGAGCACGGTTCCAGAGCCAAGACTGTGCGTGGAGGTCAGCCCCACCAGATCTAATTGGTAGCGCTCCATCTCCCGCACAAGTTCCGCTCCTTCCCCACAGAGAGGTGACGCTCCACGTCCCCAGAGCCAGCCTCTGCCGCCTGGTCTGGTCCGCCGAGGCCCCTGGCCTTCACCGCCACCCATGTGGCAGTGCACCCGACCCCTCGCGGATCTTCCGATGGATGGTGGGTCCAAGGGATGAAGAGGAGGGTGCCACGTAGCTTCTTCGGGCTGTGCCCGGCCGGGCTCCGTGGCAAACCCGGCCACCAGGCGCTCGAGGACGAGCCCTCCCTCTGGGCCTGGCTCCAGACGGGGGCCCCGGGCTTCCTCCGAGCAGGGTTTTTCCTCCTCTTTTTTGATTTGCCATCAGGGGTTGTTGTGAACCATTCTTTGTCTGGCCCCTCACCTGGAACCTCTTTGCCTTGGGAGACCCTACCAGGAGCACTAGGTTCCAGACAACACAGCCTCCAGGTTCACCGGGGCACGCAAACCTCTCCACCACGATAAGGTGATGGTTCACCGGAGAGGCACTGTGGCACGTCTCCCTCAAACTGCAGCAGGACAGACAGACTATCAACTAATTTCCCCTGATATCTAGTAGGAAGACGCTTCACTACCGCGACTCTGTCTCCTTTAATTTCTTTCTTCATTTCTTCAATACCAATATCTAATGGAGCTCCACTGATCACTCCTCTAACCTTACGATTAGCCCCAGGAACGGGACTTTTAGTTTGAACTTCATTCAAGGTCTTCATCTTCAGTATCTGTTGAACTCTCCTGACTGCTTCAATCAACATCTTTACTCAGAAATCTTGCTCGTCTAATGTGTCCGATCTCTTTCTAAGTTTCACCGGATGTAGTTTACCACCAGAAACTTCTCTGAACTCCATCCCCACTTTCCTCTCTTCTGTCTCATTAGTTTTCCTCTTATTTCTCAGTTCGTTCTGTTGTTCTGACTCACTGTGACTGGACACAGAGTTCTAATTAATTCTGCCAATATTACCTCTATTAGTCCAAACCTTAACCAGCTGATTCCTGATCTGTGCGTATACGTATAACCTTATAACTCATCCCATTTTGTATGAACGTCACAGCGTTGGCAGAGTTTCTCTCTCTCCTAACAGCAGTATATCCCTTTATAATAGTCCAGCTGTGGCTTTAACCAGGTCTCCTGTATACAAATGATATCAGCTTTCTCTTCCAACTTATCAACATACTTTTTAAACTCTTGGCCATTTGAAATGAAGCTTCTTGCATCCCACTGGAGTAGAATTAGCAGCATTAAGAGGATCCAACACATGTCTGAGATGACTGATTATCTTCATTAAGAATGTCTTTAACTGTTTCCCAGTGCAGCCCCCTCACATCAAGCTACTTCTCAGCTGATTGGACAATTATTTTGATCCTTTCATTTCGGCTTCCTGTCTGTGCTGAACAGCTGACTGTATCTGCCATAAAGAACACAAAGTCATTCTTGTTCACAGTCAGAGTTTCCTCCTTCAGCTCATCACATCCTCCACATTTCCCTGCATCTTTATTCCTAGTGTCATGTTGCCTTGTCACCTGCGCTGCGTCTCCTGAAACCTTCTTTGCTGCCTCTACGTGAGCTTATTCCCTGAGTAGCCTTGACTCGCTGCACCTCTGTCAGCTCTTTTACTAACTTCTCATCCGCTGTAAGCTGAGCTATGTTCTCCTCCACAATTACAACACTTCAGCTTTGTCCCCTCTGCACATTTGCCAAACTCGTGGTTTCTACCTCATCTACCATGTGTTTGCTTTCCCCTGCACACGGATGCTACGTGTCCGAACCTCTGACATGTGAAACATGTGAGAGGTGGGGGAACATACTGCCTCACATCATAACACATATATCCAATAAAGATCTTTTCAAATGTGATCAGTACAGAGAGACTGTCACTTTAATCCCATTTCTGCTGCTTTAAGTTGCTGACTTCACTCACTTTAGCATTTCTTACATTTCCTTTAACATCATCTGCTGTTACATTTACCGTAATCCCTGTAATAACTCCCCTGACCAAATTTCTGTCAGTCGTCAGAGAACATTGTACTTTCTTGCCATTTATTTGATTCATTCTGACTGCTTTTCCTAGTTCTTCTCCATCCTTACATATAATTAGTAATGATCCATTTCACAATATTTTAGCTCCCCTTACCTCCCTGATTTCCTTACTTATGGATTTAGCTGCTGTATTGGATTCCAGTCACAGAATGAAGCCCCATCTTTGTGCAAGTTTTACTATTGCCTTGAAATCCTCTCTCCTCCTTTCAGTTACAGTTGCTCTCCCAAATTTCACTCCCATCCGACCTTAGGCTCTTTTTACGCTAATTTTTTCTACCTGCTATATTCCACTTTTCATAACTCCTGCCACCTACGTCTACATCTCTCCTAACTCACTTCCTGAAGCGTCACTTCCTTCTGCCATCTCTCGTCCAGTCACAGAGCTCGGAGCTAGATCAAGTGAATGATGTGTATTTGATATTATTTGATCATTTTTTATAAGTAATATTCTGTTTGAAATAAATAAACTGTTTGATAGTTTCAGTTAAGTGCAAAAAGAATTAAAGGCCTGTCCCCAGGGTCAATTCAGTGATTTTAGCAAATAAAAGCTATTAATCAAAGTTTTACTGTACTTGTGTATTAAGTAAATCCAAGCCATGCATTAACTGAATAAACAAACTATTTCCCACTAAGTTATTGTTGAAACAGTTTTGTCAGGGACTTCCACCAGTTCTGGACCTAATAAAGGTTTGAAACAATGCTGTGACTTTTCTTTGAAAAGTGTACAATTGTACGGAAATTGAGGGGGTGTCAGGACCCCCCTTATCTGAGGGGTGTCCCCCCCTTAAAAAACATTAAATAATTGTAGCCCTTGGGTTAGACCCCAGAGCTAATTTAAGCACAGCAGTGTAAACTCTACATTGTTACTATAGTAGGCGCTGTTCCTTTAAGAGGACCGTGTTTTCATAGTTTGTTTAGAACGTACATCGCTCAACACGAGGCGAGACATATTAACCTGATGCTTTTATTTATGTGCCTCTGATTAGTCCATTGAGAGAGACGTCCAGTGTCTAAAAGCTATGATTGGTTAGTGGGCGGGACTAGTAGTCAGAGGAACTGGAGGAGCAGAAAAACGAGAGAAAGGCGAGGGAGGTAGACGCTGCAGTGTGAGTGTGCGAGACGGTAACTTCAGTGGCGAATAGCTACAAACTAATGCTGGGCTTACACCAAAGGATTTTGAAAAGATTTAGAAAAGACTTTAAAAGATTATCAGCTCACATCTAAAGACTTTGGGTTCACAGTTTTTAGTCTCAGACTAAAGATTTTACAAACACTGAATCTTGTAGTGACACTATTTACAAGACTACAACTAGATTATTTTAGCTTTTGAGTTAACAAAAATGGACCCTGTTATTTGGCTGTGAGCATCCTGGTGGTCCAGCCTGTAGCCTGGTGGACTCTGCCTCCCTCCCCACCCCTCGTATCGTTAAATGTTTTAACTGTAAGTTTTACAGTTTAGAAGCTGGTGAAGTTTAAACGTCCGGGGTCACTGTCAGGACGATTGAAACAGCTGTTTCATTCGTCCCGACACGTAGCCATTCTTTAGATACGGCGGGAGGGGGGGCAGAGTCCACCAGGCTGCAGGCTGGACCACCAGGATGCTCACAGCCAAATAACATCTAGAGATGTGCAGATTGATCAGCTGAGGACTGAAACAGGCCATTTTGTTTTCTCTTTCCTGACCAGTAACTGGGGCCGAGCAGCTGCTCTGTGTCGTGTTTCATGTGTTTGCACAGACAGTAACCTGATGTCACAGCCACACAAAGTTCTTCACTAGAGTGAAGGAGACGCAACGCTCACTATTTAGGCTACAGCTCTGACCTTTGACCTCCAGCAGGACTTGTTTCTTCATCAGGATGTCTCCCTCCCTGCTGTAGACGGTGCAGGTGTAGGTGTTCCTGTCGTAGTCTGTGGGGTATTTCAGGGTCAGACTGAGGTCTCCAGGTCTCTGCAGGTTTCTCTTTCTCTTCTCTCTTCATCTCTGTTCGGCCTCTGTAAAGATCGTACTTTTGTTCTTCAGGCTGGTCAGAGCCGTTTTTACACACGTGGAGCACTTCGTCGTCATCGTCCGTCCACTTCACTGTGACGTCTACAGGAAGATGAACTGTGGTTTTGCAGGGCAGTAGGACAGACTCCACCCCTGAATCCACCTCCACCTGGTAGACTGAGAGGACAACAAAGCACAACATCAGCTGTACAGACAGCAGCAGGAACTCTGAAATATGTCCCATTGTTCCATCTAACAGAGACAGTGTTGTCTTTGGTGTCTCTACAATCAACAGCACAACTGACTGTTTATTAAATCACTGAGTATTATTGTCAGATGGACTCAATCAAATCTTTATTAAAGTTAGAATCTGAAGGTTTTCATTAAATAAATGTCTGTTCAGTCTCTATCTATCGTCTAATGAGGTAACACAGTGGTGACTGAGCCTGTGGCCCACTGATCAAAGTACTGCAGTATTTACATATCTGCAGTATTACCAAGGGAAAAACTGCAGGATTAAGTTGCTCCTAATGCAAAGTAAACATTTCCTGCTGCTGCTGCTGCTTCACAATAAAAGCATCTAACTGCTGAAACACCAGTTAGGTTTTATTTTGAAGGAGTCACAGGAAGAGCAGAGTGTTTGTCAGTGAGATTAGCTCTGACCGCTGCTGACCTTGATTATTTTCAAGGCCCTTGATGATGTTTCTGGAAAACCCTGATCTTACCCGTGATCTGCCATCCACACAGTGTATTTAAAAGACAGACTGACTGTGACTCCTGCTGCGGTATCATCATGCATCATGTGTAAAATCAGACACATGATGATACAGAAAAATAGAAACTAAAGGCAACAGCAGCATGTGGTGTCTTATTAAGAGGAGCCGAGCTCCCCTGTAGTTCAGACCCTGCTTGGACCACAGGTAGCTGGTAAAATACATTTCCATAGTTTGGTAAGAGGCTTCGCTCAAATTAGCCAAAGAGACATCACTAATGTTGGTTGGCCCTAGCAACCTGCTGCTAACTAGTTAATAATGCTTAGGCCTGTGTTAATAAAAAAATAATTATGCTAACGCCTGAAGTCCCATTAAAATGACCACCTGTTTGAATGTAAACAGGGACATGACTTCATATTCAGTCCAGGGCTGACCCACCAGAGTCTGATCTGTTTCATCATGAAGCAAAACTTCTCATAACAACGTAAAAGGTCTCTAACATTGTTTTAGCAAAGTATCTGTCAAACAAACTGTAGAAAGCGCCAAACGGCTTTGTTCCTTATGACATCACAAAAGACTGTAATTTAATTAAATCAGAATAAATAAGTTATTTTAGGAGGTTAAAAAGTAACTAAGTAACTTTGACTCTGAGTAAATTTTAATGAGCTTTTACTTGAGTAGATTTTTATACCAGTAACTTTATTTATACTTAAGTAAAAGTTCATCAAAGTAAATAAACTTTTACTGCAGTAGAATAATTTGGTCTCTTTCCACCTCTGGTTTCTTCATTTGGGATTCGTAGAACAGGATTTGTGCAGCTGCAGTGAAGAACTTGAGAAGAGCAGCTGTTGTGTTTGTGGAGAGAGAAAAAACTTTTTGTTTCTCTGTGACTTCAGTTTCACTGAAACACATGTGGGACTATTTTCTACATCTACAGGTTCCTCTGTCACAGGTGTTCAGCTGTTCTGCTCCAATCACACCTTCATATGCTGGAAGTGTAGCAGTAGTGACATACCTGACATGAAATACTGCCGGAAATGTACCAGGAGACCCCCAGCAGCAACAAGACCAGCAACCAGGAGAACCAGGAGAACTTTGGCCCAGGATGGAAATCGTTCTGTGGGAACCACAAACATAAAGAACATGACCTCTGACCTCTGACCTGAATCTACAGCAGGTGTTAGGGTTTGTTGCTGACCTTTGACCTGCAGATGTATCTCTGTCACTCTCCGTTGTCCTAACTCTCTGACAGTGCAGGTGTAGCTGCCGCTGTCAGAGAGCTGGAGTTTTGTCAGCTTGAGGCTGAGGTCTCCAGTTTCCAGAGCGTCAGTCTTCATGGATGTTCGGCCGCTGTAAAGCTGGTTTTGGTATGTAAGTTCATCACCTTCCTGCTGACGCTGGTGGACGGTTGGACGATTGAGATCATAGCGGCTCCACACCACTGTGGGGTCGTCCAGGTCAAAGGTGGGAAACTCACAGGGCAGCAGGACAAACTCCTCCCCCTCATATAGCTCCACAGCTGAGGCATGCTGGGAAACTGTGAGGTCACACAGACAGAGAGGTTCAATCACAGCAGCCTTATTTCATGTCTTATTCCTCCTGGATCCTCAGGTGACCCAGAAACCAACCTGGTCCTGTCTGTGATTGGATGCTGCAGCTGATCAGCTGCTGTGAAACCACATTAGCTCAGTTTAAAACCAACAGCAGCTGACAAAGAACAGAAGCACCTCAGCTGTCATGTTGCTCTCACTGTTTAGATGGACTCTGTTTTCTGACTCAACATGGTGTTAAAATGAGTGTGTTAACTGTCTGAACTCCTCTTTCCTCACATCTCTTCCTTCCATCTCTCCATCACGTCTTCAGAGGGAGCCACTAATACTCAGGGAAAAGACAGGACTGATGGACATGTGGAGACACTTCATACAGATGAGACAGACGATCCACATGTGATGCTGCTGTCAGCAGAGGATCAGTGTTACTGTTGGTGATATAACCTGTAAGACTGTGAGCAACCTGCAGGGATATAATCCTGAAGACCTGAGGACAGTCTGACTGGACCGTCTTCTACATTCATGAGGATTTAAAGAAACATTAAAACACGTTGCCTTTAACATGTTGCTCATGTTGTTATTTGAAGGAAACATCGTCATGGAGCTGAAACAGACTGATGAATTGAAGATGACAGAAACCAGATTAAAGAGGTGACGTTGGACTGAGGTGATGATCAGATCAGAGGGAGGAAGGTTATCTTACCGTGCACGAGGATCACAAACACCACAAACATCTTCATCTTCCTGTAGAAACTCCAACAAGCACAAAGTCCTCTTTAATCTGCTTCTCACCAAAGGAAGTCTTCAGAAACCCAGTGAGGACATCAGCTCACAGCCAGCTGTCCCTTTCCTCCTCCTGATAATCTGCTGAAAACTTTACTTTCGATTTGAAATGTTGCATAACATTTACAGGAAGACTGTGGTGGTGCAGTTAAGGGAAGGAGGAAGTCAGGTCATGTGAAGAGCAACTTTCATTTCAGTTTATGTAATTGAGAAATAGTGAAGAGAGACAATGGATCTCATTCAAGAATATTTTCCTTTTCTTCTTGTAAATGTTAGGAATGTGGTTTCTGTCTTCATGTCTTTCCTCTTTAAGTCTGTTTTTGGTTTTGTGTTTCTCTGTGTAGTCTTGTCTAGTTAGTTCTTAGTCCTGCCTGCCTCGTTAGTCCTGATCCCCCTCACCTGTATGCCTGCTTGTGTCTCCAGTCTTTGTCACCTCCTTGCGTCAATGTTGAGTGTTCTGCTTAGTGCTCTGTTCCCTGGATTTCTGGTTTGTTCCCCTGTTTTGGATTACTCTGTCTTTGTGTTAGTGATGGGCAAAGCCAGGCTTTGTGAAACATTGAAACATTTGAAACAAATGTGCCGGAATTGTGTCGAGGCTTCGAAACACTTCAACACCCGTCTCCACGGTGACATCTGCTGGTCACTTTTGATATCGACACATCTTGGTAGGGGTTTTATTGAAACAATGACTGACCAGCGTTTACAATTCTAAGAGTTTCAGGATTTTGGAGAAATCATCACACAACAAACAAACGCCTTCAGATTGTCAGAGACAGCAGATGGGGTTTGGAATAAAAGTGTGTTAAATAAAACACATCTGTGTGTTGTAAGTAATCACTCATTTAGCCGACGCTTTTCTCAAAAGTGAATCACAATTTTTACGTGAGAGAGCGCACCTTGGGGGCTCTTACTCAGGGACACGTGTATCGCAGTGGAATCGAACCTACATCTCTCACACTCAAGAAATGTATCTTAACCACTACGCTATGCATTTTTACAATCCGAATACTTTATTGATCTACGAGGGTGAATTCTTTGTTGCAGATACTCACAAGGCATAAACGAACCAGAAATAATAAGAAGTTGAAGTTAGGGCGCAGAGAATATACTAAAGTAGGCCTATACAAATCATTGAATATAGTAATAAATGTGGATATCTACAGTATGATACAGTAGATTAAAAGAGGTGTAATGATAATTAGCAGGAAAGATATCTCCTAGTGTAATAATAATTAATGAGTGCTGGCAGTGATGAGGCGTAATGGATTAAAATCCGTAACTGAGTAAAGTTTTATTTAGAAATATTCAGCTGTTTTTTTGGCCTACAGGTGCGGAGATACTACAGCACGTCACTAAATCAAAGGATTGTGTGTCCTTGGAACAAATCTGTCAAATGAGTTAGTGTCACGATCCTGTTCTTTGTGTTCTGTTGGGGGGGTTTTGGGTTTTAGTTTTTGTCGTTAGTCTTAGTTTCTTGTGTACATTAGTTTGGTTTTGTCTTCAGTACTCTGTGTTCTAGTGTTTTGTAACCTGTGTGTTTCCCCAGTGATCCTTCTGCATGTCTGTCTCTGTTTTCCTCTGCTCCCTGCATGTGCCTCGTTATCCCTGATTCCCGTCACCTGTGTTGCTCCCGCCCTGCTCGTTAGCCCTGTGTATATATACCTGGTGTTTCTGTCTTGTCTTTGTCGGATCATTGTTCTGTCGCTCCTGTTCGTGTTCTATTGTTCATGTTCGTGTTGTGGTGTTCCCTGGACTTCTGTGTTTTCGTCTTCCCTGTTCTTTGGATTTTGGATTTCGTTTCTGGACTTTGTTTTATCAGCCACCAGTAAGTGTGCTCGCCTTTTGTTGCCTTTTGTTTTTGTTAAAATAAACCTTTTGAATTTTACCTGCTCCACTCCTCCGTGTCCTGCGTTTGGGTCCTAGAACCTGCTCTGCTCTGCACTCCACACACCCAACTCGTGACAGAATGATCCGACCACTTCAGGACCCAGCAGACACCATGTCCGAGGAGCTTGAGGATCTATGTTTGGACTTGATGGAGCTAAGGAACATGTGGTTCAAGGCCAGCCACATAAGCCACAAAGAGGCTATCGTGTCCCTAGCCCAGACAAGGTTGGACGCTAATCCAGAGGAGGCCGACTCTGTTCCTAAGTGGATTCTGGATTTCCTCCACTCCTCTGCTAAGTCATCGACCGTTTCCCGGCCTGCTAGCGCTGCTAGCCCCCTGCCTGATTCCCGGCCTATGACTCTCCTGGCCTACTTCGCCATGAAGGCCAGGGAGTCAGAGGAAGCTCGGGCAGCCAGTCTGTGGCCTGCTAGCCTGGAGGACAGTTCGTTGCCTGCTAGCCTGGAGGACAGTTCGAGGAGTCAGAGGAAGCTCGGGCAGCCAGTCTGTGGCCTGCTAGCCTGGAGGACAGTTCGTTGCCTGCTAGCCTGGAGGACAGTTCGTTGCCTGATCCACCTCCAGCAAGGCCAGGACCAGCACAAGCTCCACTGGTGGCCCAGCCGACATCCGCTCCAGAACCTCCGTCGGTGGTCCGACCAGCACAAGCTCCGTTGGTGGTCCAGCCGACTCCAGTTCCTCGTTCCTCGTCGGTGGTCTGACCAGCACCAGCTCCGCCGGTGGCCCAGCCGACTCCTGGTTCCCCGTCGGTGGTCCGACCAGCACAAGCTCCGTTGGTGGCCCAGCCGACCTCCGTTCCAGAACCTCCGTCGGTGGTCCGACCAGCACCAGCTCCGCCGGTGGCCCAGCCGACTCCTGCTCCTCGTTCCTCATCGGTGGTCCGACCAGCACCAGCTCCGTTGGTGGCCCGGCCGACTCCTGCTCCTCGTTCCGCGTCGGTGGTCCGACCAGCACCAGCTCCGTTGGTGGCCCGGCCGACTCCTGCTCCTCGCTCTCGCCGGGTGGTCCGACCAGCACCAGCTCCGTTGGTGGCCCGGCCGACTCCTGCTCCTCGTTCCTCGTCGGTGGTAAGACCAGCACCAGCTCCGTTGGTGGCCCGGCCGACTCCTGCTCCTCGTGCCAGGCCCTCGGACCTCAGCCCAGCAGTCTCGCCGGTGGCCCAGCCAACTCCTACTCCTGCCCCTCGAGCTCAACCAGTGGCCCCGCCGGTTCCTGCCCCACGACTCCAGTCGGTGGTCAGACCGACTCCAGCTCCACGTGCTCAGCCTGTGGACCCCAGCCCCGCTGCTCAGCCTGTGGACCCCAGCCCCGCTGCTCAGTCTGTGGACCCCAGCCCCGCTGCTCAGCCTTCTGAGGTCCTGAGCCCTCTGGATTTGCCGGACCTGTTGGGTCGTCCTCCCGGGCGACCTCCTGAACTCTGTTCCCTCCGGATTTGCCGGACCTGTTGGGTCGTCCTCCCGGGCGACCTCCTGAACTCTGTTCCCCTCCGGATTTGCCGGACCTGTTGGGTCGTCCTCCCGGGCGACCTCCTGAACTCTGTTCCTCCTCGGATTTGCCGGACCTGTTGGGTCGTCCTCCCGGGCGACCTCCTGAACTCTGTTCCGCTCCGGATTTGCCGGACCTGTTGGGTCGTCCTCCTGGGCGACCTCCTGAACTGTTTAGCCCCCCTGATCGGCCCGGCCTGTTGGGTCGCCGTCCTGGACGACCTCCTGAACTCTGTGGCCTCCCCGTTCTCCCCGGCCAGTTGGGGCGGCCTCCTGAACTCTGTTTTCCCCCTGCTTTGCCCTCAGATTCCCCGTCTGGTCCCTCTGCTCTGCCCTCGAGTCACCCTCTGACCTCCCCGGTTCTCTTTGGTTCTGTTCCCTGAACTTTGTGTTGCTGTTTTCTGGCCCTCCACCTGACCTCCCTCCACCCACCCTGGCTGCATTTGGGTCCTTACCTCAGCCTTCACCCCTGACAATAAAACTCTAAACATTACAAAATTATATATATTGTCCTAAAGGTGTCTTTTTCTGATTGGCTGGATTTGAAGGTTCAGCCTGGGAGTGTCTGCTGCTGATTGGTCCATTGACAACATCCTGTCTTTTAAAATATCAGGTTTCCAGCAGTCTGACAGTAGCGTGTTAGAGCTGGGAGGTGAGTCTCCAACGGACTGTTTCACGCCACGCTGTTTCCTCATCGTTTTATTACACAAACTTGCCACAGCTGATTGGGCAACACCAGTGACACGCCCGCCAAACAGAAGCAAACAAACCCATTGCGTTAAGCCTACATTGCAAGGAAAGATGTTCAATCCAAAAATGAAGCATTAACTTCGTCAGACTGCTTTCTGCTTGGGTGTCATGTGACCAGAGTATAATCGCAGCCTTTGCGATTAGAAAATTTCGTTTTATTACATCGCGATAATATCGCAAATGCAATTAATCGTTCAGCCCTACATGAGACGAAGCAACATATCGTCGCTGTCCGATGAAAACCATGTATATCCACTTTAGATGATTGTCTTTATTGAACAAGTATCTCCATTGGATGTGAAAAGTGTCCATCAAACAGCGTATCTCCTGCTGCAGGCTGGATGTCCCTCCCTTTGTTCGTGATCGCGTCAGTGGAAGAAGCAGAACGCACTGTTCGAAGTTGAGCCGGCTCAACTCTACCATTAACACTCTGCTGCACACCATAAGAGTGTGTGATGTATAATTTACTGCAGTAGTGTTTGTTAAAGTGAATGCTGGATGTTTTCCTAGCTGGCGGTCAGCTGCACACACTGTCTTTCTCATGCAGACGTTCACCACTACGACACACTGAGGACATTTACAGGATTTTTGTTTCCTCTTTCTTTTAATCACAAGGAGAGGGAGCTGAGGAGGATTCTTCAGCTGCTGGGGCTCGTCCAGGAAATTCAAGGAAGAGAGGACCTGGAACGTGAGTGTCCTGAAGAGAAGGAGAATGAGGGGCCAGTCCGATCTCGGGAGGAAGAATCAAGAGCCTGGGTTGAAGGAGGCAAGAAAAACAGAAGCTGCCACATGGGAGGAGCGCTGCCTTAAAAAGACACAGCACGAGCCCTGAAGGACAAAGATGAGGCTGCTGAGAAGACCTTGGTGGCACGCATGGATCTACAGGGGCTCCTGCTCTGCCCCGAGCTGCAGGCCTCCGCCCTCTACTACAAGACTAAGCTCAGTGTTCAGAACTTCACCATCTCTGACACGTCATCACAAATTACCTGTGGCACGAAGGTGAAGCTGGTCTCTCTGCCAACGAGTTTGCTTCATGCATCCTGGACTTTCTTGAAGCAAACCCCTCGTACGAAGAACACGTCCTGTGGAGCGATGGATGCGGCTACCAGAACCGATCCAACAGGCTGTGATCTTCCAGGAATCAGGTATTTTATCAGACACATTCTTACAAAAATGTCACCTTCTATGTCAGAAGACGTCAGAGGTGAAACACATTTACGGAATTACTGTACTGAGGTATTTGTGCTTTATAAGAAAAATGTTGTACTTATTACTCCACTACATTTATTTGGCATCTTTAGTTACTCGTTACTTTACAGATTCAGATTAGAAAGATTTATAAAATCAAATCAAACTTTATTATGAAGCATTTTGATGGATTAAGCCGCTCAGCAGAATATAAAGTGGTTGGAATCAGCTCCACCTTTACCAGCTGTAACAAAGGATATTTTTAAATTATATTTTGGTAATAATGGTAATAATTGTGTATATTTACTTAAGATACTTCTAATATTTCTAGTGTGCTTTTGCTACTTTGCAGTTAAAGTTCTTAATACTACTTTCCACCACTGTGGGAGACACACTGTCTATAATTTGATCTATTAAATTTGACTTCATGTCTTCTCACTACCTTCTAATATCGTCCCTCTGTCCACTAGATACATTGTGGACGCAGACGGACGTCCGTCTGCATCTCTCAGGAAGAAGAGAAGTGTCCCCACTGTGTCCCCTCTGTACACATCCAGCCAGAAAATAAAAGAGCTGAAGTTCAAACACCTTCAGGACCTGAAGAAGGTCCAAGGACTTCCCCTCCTTCTATGATGGACTGGACCATGATGCCCATCATCGGCTGGAATATCACACAGGCTGACTTGGTTACAGCTGTTTATTAAATTGAGTGTAATTAAATTTGACCTGACTTTGTGAAGGCTTTACAGGTTTTAATGATATTAATATAATTCATAGTTGTTCCAAGTATTAAATAAATTATTAAGTAGTAGCATTAAAGAGTCAGTTGTCTCTAACAAATAGCTCGACTATCTTTGCTGACGGTTCATAATTATAATATTTAATGTGTTTTGTGATGTATTTTGTGGCTTAGCATTTTGAATGTGTTTTTATTTACATGAATACAAAGAATTTCAACCTTTGTTGATTAAACCAATTTGATTTTATTTGGTCATTGTCCACTATTGTTGTTCACCACATTAAGATAGCATATTGATGCTGATTAGCATTATTTTAAAACCGGCCTCTTATTATTTAGCTCAGGTAGCATCTGAAGTTTTGCCTTTAACCAGCGACTGCAGGTAACGTTTATAAAACAGAGCTGCATGTGTCCCTGTTAGAGGAAAGAGCTGCAGCTGTTAATTTAAACAAATCATCTTAACAGCCTCCGGATGCAGTTTGGCTGAAAGGTAAGTTTTTGTACTAACTTGTCCAGTGTGTTATTTTGGGGAAACAGAAAGTATGATGGATTAAAAACGTCCAGTTTTCAGCCAAGGATTACAACAAGCTAAGTGATTCACCTGAGGTGACAAATGCTCACACGGCGATGTCATGTTGTGCTGAATTCTGCAGCCTTCTGAGAACTGCGAGCACCTCGCTGCTGGTTTCGCTCATTTATGCTGAGAAAGAGGTGGATGCAAATCTCTGCAGGGAGCCTACATCATCGGTTTTGCCCACTTGTGCCTCTTAAGGTCCTTTTCAGACACTTTGCTGCGCTCGTTGATCCAAAGGAAATCTGTAGGGTGGCTTACTGTCGATAGTTTATCAACTGATGGGACTCGAGGCTCAGAACCACCCGCAAGTCATTGGAGCCCGTTATTTAAAAAACACGCATGTCCACCTTCGCTCACAACAATCCACGCATGTCCATTTAAAATATTGAACAGTTCACTGATGACCGTGTAAAGATAGTGTTTCACTTATGGTGGTAAATTTGAGTAATAACTGGGTTTATGTTTATTTTGTAACATTTGTTTATGAGAAAAACAGTTTTTTCATATTTCTGAAAAACAAAAAAAAGAATTTTTGGAGATACGTGGTTTTCATCGGACAGCGGCTATATGTTACAATTGCCCCCGGTCTCCCCCACCCCTCAATGTAGCTGGTCGTCATAGCGACGTGACATTCAATGCAACCCAATCAGCTGTCTGTTGGTTTAAGTTAAAAGGTTTGAACCTTCCTCAGATGACAGAAACCAGATTAAAGAGGTGACGTTGGACTGAGGTGATGATCAGATCAGAGGGAGGAAGGTTATCTTACCGTGCACGAGGATCACAAGCACCACAAACATCTTCATCTTCCTGCACTGAAAAAACGAACTTTGTGGTATAGTAAAATATATTAAATTAACTGTCATAATTTCTACATTGTAAAATCACGTTTCAGTAAAATCTGCAAATTCCTAAGTAAACATTTAAATATTTACCTATTTTATTCATGTAATACATTAACTGTGTGGGAAGAGTAAATTTTACTATAGATTTACAGAGACTATTTACTCTTTTATAGTCGCTGCAAAAATACCTAAAAATACTAATTAAATTCTAAGCCGTGTTACTTGTTTACGTTTGAATCCGCGCATGCGTCTTTGGACAAGACAACAGACCCGCTCATTTAGCGGTATTGGACAAGAGTCATCAGGGCCGGTGTGACTGATCTGTGGTGTTGGAGACGGGGGTGCTTCATGACTGACTTTTCTTGGGGGTAAGTAATTGCTATTCTGTTTTACATTGGTGATATATCATTGCTATCATCTTAGTATCTACCCGGGAGGATGAAATGCTGCTTGCCCCGCCCTGGAACTGCTGCCATGTTAACGTTTTTACCAGAATAAAAAAAAGAATGTTGATGTGTAAGTTAACTTATCTAATGTTAACGTTAACTTATGCTGAAATGCTCTTTTGTTTATTTTATTTCCATAAAATAAAGCTAACGTTTTAGAAGTTGCCAATGAGTGGGTAAGTTGAAGAGTAACATATCGTTAGAGGGATAGATGTGTTGAATGTAAGGTGCTATCCTGCTGATACAACAATAAAGTTAGCTAGCTAGCTAACAAGGGTCTCAGAAATGTGGTTTCGGTCCAGGACTGCGGTCCTGAAAATTCAGCCTAAGGGGTTGTGCCAGTGCTGTGGTGGGCATGCCGTCATGTTGCTGTGCACATAGATCAGATGCGGTCATTATGTTACCACATATTTTTGCTTAATGTTGTGTAATGTTTATGATTAAACGTTAAGAGAATATATAATGTTGCTAAGATTAAAGGAGAGCTGCCGGTGTAACACCAATTTAATAGTTTCAATTGGGAAGTTTAACTGTAACGTTTCACTCTAACTGTAACATGTACATTTAAACATGCTGGCTTGGCAGGTAAAATGTGGTTTGGTATTTCAGCACAGCTGACCATTTCATTTAACCTGTAAAAGTGTCTAATGATGTAAACAGTAGTGTAATAACGTTATATATATATATATATTTTTTTTTTTTTCAGTTTCAAGCACTTGTTCTGACAAGTTTTGTATAATAAGTAATTGTATCATGCCAAACATTGTATGGAGTCTGCAAATTGCCTAATTTAGAAACGTCTAGACATTCTTTTAGAAAAATGTGTAAAACATTCATGTGTTGTGGTATTGCTACCAAATTTGAACTGGGTTCTACGGTAAAAAGTATGATTGCTCTGTGTTTCACTTGCACTCCCAGCTAGTGGAGTGTAAATTGAGGGCATGAAGGAGTGATTATATCAACAGTAGTTTTTTTCAGTGAGTGGAAATCTTTGTTTGCATTTTTAAATATTTTTTTGTTACTATTTTTTGTCACTGTGTAATGTCATTTAAAATTGTGGCTAAATGTGTTAGATCCTTGTATTAATATCAGAAATTGTCTGTTTATTACTGTTTGGACAGGCTGGACAGTGGACAAGCTGAGGCTATTCCTGGACAAATTGAGTCAGGTATGCTTTTTAAAAATTGTGCCTTGTTTTGGAACACCAACCTAGTGCTCTCTCTCACACACATGCCCCATATACTGGGAATGCAGGTGTATTTTCGGTTTGGCAGCCAAATGTTAGAAAGCCACCCGCCACATTGGCTGGTTAAGTATATTTGGCATGATATCGCCATATAATTTTTATTTGACTGTAATAAGCAGCAGACCGGTGTTCTTGTTGGTTGTGTGTCGCACTTTCGTTCCCCGATGTACCAAGGTATCTAAAATCGTGTAACACACAGATTAGGGGCGTTCATTCGTTGTTATTTATGTTCTTTTCATGTTACTTGTGTTGATTGACGTAGATTTGTAAGAGGTGGGCGTTAGGGGACAGGTGACAGGAGCTGGGAGGGAAGAGTGAGAGTGTAGCTGCTTTATATGGAGGTCAACATGGAAACAATATCCGCATATATGTCGCATTCGCTTCTTCAAACTTAACAAAAGTTTGCAGCTTTATCCCGTGGAAAAAGCCTTTATCCTGCAACTATGTGTGCTTTCACATAGTGGCCCAGGAACCAGCGGCGTGTGGCGGCATGTCGGCTGTGGCTTTTCAGAAACACATCATTCTGTCTCGTATCTTGTATCACCAACTATTCCCGGCTCTGAGGCGGATAAAATCTGCTTCATACCTTTTGATAAAGTGCAAGAAGCCGGCAGATTGGCACAATACCCTTGTGAAATAAGGCAGCGTGAAAGCTTGTGTTAAGAGCTAATTGCAAAAGGTACACTAATGCCGGGCTTACACCAAAGGATTGTTCACAGTCCCAGACTAAAGACCGGCAGTCTTTAGGAATCTTTACTGAAGTCTCGGCGCGCTCCCGTCGTCTCAATCGTTAAATGTGAGGTGATAATCTGTAGTCGGCGACCCGATTTATGCCAGTCTTTCTCAGTCTTTCATATCAAACATGTTTGATATTATCGCAAGTCCTAGCGTAGTCCTAGTGACGTAAAACAATCAACAACCAATAATTCTCAGAGCCCATACAAGTCTGAAATGCCAAACAACCTGAGCACATACAGCCCACAGTAATTAACAGAACAGGGAAAAATCAGGTGGATCCGTTACGCTTTCACGGAAGAAGCTGTTTTTAACCACGTAAAGTAAATTCACTCAAGTGATCTTTTTTTTTAATGACGAGTTGTGTTTATTTTTCCATGTGTAATCGTCATGATCACATGAAAGATTAGTTAGTACTTTAGCACATCCTGAAGTTTTAAATGTCAAAGTTTTACAGTTTAGAAGCTGGTGAAGTTTAAGCGTCAGAGTCACTGTCGAACGCATTGAAACAGGTGTTTCATTCGGTCCCGACACGCAGCCATTCTACCTTTATTTAGATACGGTGGGAGGGGGGGCAGAGTCCACCAGGCTGCGGGCTGGACCACCAGGATGCTCACAGCCAAATAACAGGGTCCATTTTTGTTAAATCACTGCTGAGCATGATGGGAGGAATTTGGCGGGAATAAAAAGCTAAAATAATCTAGTTGTAGTCTTGTAAATAGTGTCACTACAAGATTCAGTGTTTGTAAAATCTTTAGTCTGAGTCTAAAAACTGTGAACCCACAGTCTTTAGATGTGAGCTGATATTCTTATAAAGTCTTTTCTAAATCTTTTCTAAATCCTTTGGTGTAAGCCCGGCATAAGACTGTTTTTAGCTTTTGATTGTAGAAAGTGAGCAATCTGATGAGGTTTCAGTTGAATGATAAAGCATGAGTGAGTGAGCAGTGATGAGCTTAACGATGAATTAATAAGCATCTTCTAAGTTTATAAAACAATTTACTGTTATGTCTTAAGTATATTTACTAGCAATAATAGAATTTTGCCTCACATTTCACTCTGGCCTCTTCTTTAAGTTTGTATTTGACATAATAAATAAGTATGTATGTTAAATTGAGCCAATCTGTGTTTAATGGTGGTCATGTTTAGCACATGTTCATTCTGCCCTGTAAATAACTATATATTTTGTTGTTTTTTTCTCAACATAAATTTTGTATTTAATTTTTTTTTTTATGAATGATTTACAGGAGAACAACCAGAGTGATGCCACTCAACCCATCCTCACGATGCTGGTCGTCCTTGGTGCTGATGGAGATGATACAGTGGATGTATCCATCCTTCTTGAATTTAAGGACATGTTGTCTAGATGCTGCAGTGCTTCTAAATCTTGCATGCTGCTCATAGGACTGATTTTATGCCCTCAACCTGCCATACCCCCCAACACTGAGGCCACCCTGCGCTACAATTTGGAGGTGTTTCAGAAACTTTCCCTAGAACTGGATGGGATTAAGCTGTCCCCATAAGTACAAGCTTTTAAGCTGCAGTTGCTGTCTTGAATGCTTTTGCAATAGCAAGTGTTAGACCAGTGATGGTACATCTTCACTCAGTTCTCCATCTTGCAAAGGATTGTAACAATTTAAAAAGACACCGTCACCTGCATTGGACCCTCTGCTCTCACACAAGAACTTGGTTTTATATGGACCTTCCACTGTCCACACAAAGACTTGCAGCATCCATTTCCAGCTTTGAATATCCAAAAGACTGTTGGATGTGGTCAGATTTGGTGAGGACTTTGAAAACATTATTTCTCTTTTTAATATGGGTTAATGCAAATACTAATCACTGTGGAATGATAATTTGCCAATGTGAATATCAGTATCTCTTTCATTCTAAACATGTTATGTTAACTAAGGCATCTTATATGTCTATTATTGATGTTTATGACAGATAAAACAAAGAAAATGTTAACATTCTATATCTAAACTAAACTAAATTGTTTTAATGCATTACGGTTTTAATGGCACACGACATGTACAAGTACATAATACTGGTTTGAATGTTGCAGTTGCCTTTTTGTTCCAGTTTTATAGTGTGTTATTTTAGTTGAAATGCCCCATTTTAAAATATATGTTGGATGCAATGGTTTTGTATTTGTAAGAGCAAGGTAATATTGTCAAACAAATATTTGCAATATTGGCTGACAAAGAACAAAGAGAAGGAATTGGTTGTTTTCTTGTTTTTGTCATGTGATATGCTATTCTATATGATGCTTTCTGAGGTCAAAGAAACAACTTGGAAATACAGTAAACTGGGATTAGATAATTTCAGTGACACTGAGTTGATTTTTCATAAGTTCATATTTGTAAATGGCAGTTGGATTGTTTTACAGAACAGCAGCATTGTTGTAGTTGTACTTTCCTCCCCCCCAATAACGGCATTCTATTCTAGATTAGTGGAAATAAACATGTGGTGTGCCGGTGATACCACTGTTTCATTTACAGCTGGTAAACTTTTACATCCTTTTTACATCCTCTCTTTTGTGAGTTGAGTAGAAGTAGTAGTAGAAACATTCTACACGATTGTCATTCAAAATAAGAAATGGTTTGATTGAATACACCTTAAATACTTGTTTCCAGGTGTCCAAGATATGTGAATGCTAACTGGTGTTTACTGTTCACAAAATAAACAGTTAAAATGAATTTTGTATTGTGTGATTTTTGATAAATACATAGCAAAAATGTAACTTTTATTAAAATAAAATAAGTAACATTTACATGATTATAGTGAGTAATATAACTTCATGCAAGTAAGTAATTTAAATTATCAATCAGGAAAAATATATTAAAGTCTACTTATTTAATTCATACTAGTAAATAGTACAAGTAGTTAAAATTTACTTAATATTTTGGTGACCGTGATGTTCCTGTATATGAAAAAATTTAATTGATTTTACTTAATTTGTTTAAATAAATATAACTTACATAATCAATATAGTTAAGTAACATTTACTTAGAACTAAACTAAACATCTGTAAGATACTAAGTAAATTTTACTTGATACTGTCAAGTGTGTCGTACTTGATAGTAGAGCAGTAAAATTTACTTATAAAATGGTAGTGCAAATTGTTACGAGGATTTTATCAAGTAAATCCTACAAGTCATTATTTTCAGTGTGTAGAAACTCCAACAAGCACAAAGTCCTCTTTAATCTGCTTCTCACTAAAGGAAGTCTTCAGAAACCCAGTGAGGACATCAGCTCACAGCCAGCTGTCCCTTTGCTCCTCCCGATAATCTGCTGACTCTGTGAGGAGAAAACTGGAGTTTCACTTTAAACTGTTTCCACTGAAGCAGCTGTTGGAATGTGAAGAAACAGGCTGAGCAGCTTTCACACAATCATTATTGTGACAGACAGGTGTGGCTGCTGAGCTAACTGCTAACACACCTGCTAGCAGCTAGCATGCTGCTGTTAGGCCCCTCCTCCTCACCCACCACCTGGACCCCTCTCTCCATCCTGGAGGGGGACGTTCACAGACTGTTCAGGAGACAGAAGGCAGCTGGGCCGGACTCTGTCTCTCCGGTCCACTGATGATGGTTTTTCACTTTAATCCTCAGAGTGGATGAAGTGATTGTGATCAGCTGTTGTGAAGTGAAACTGTGAGTTTGTCAGCTCAGAGTTCAGGTTCAGACTTTGTTAAAGCAGCTCTCTGGAATGAGTCCAGATCACCACAGATCTCTTCTGAGGAAAGAGGAGGAGCTTCAGCTTCCTCATGTTTGTCAGAGCTGTTGGTCCAGTTTCTGTCTCAGACTGACAGACAGAAAGCTGAACCTTCAGTCCTGTTGATTATCTGCACAAGAACTAAACTTCTTTATCAATCTCTAAATGACTGAAGCCGTCAGGAAACACAAGCTTTGTCTGTTCACTTTCATTCATTTCAAGAAAACATTTTAACGTCGGAGACACAAACAGCTGACAGAGATTTATGTCATTAAACACTGAAGTCAGTCCAACTTTTCATCAGGACAATAATGAAACAATAAAGAAATAAAAAGGATTTAAACTGCATTTCTTCTTCCTCATGATGTCGCTTCACATCAGATCACATGAAACTGCATTAATTAGAATAATTTCACAATAATCAATATTAACAGATGACATGAAACACACTTCTCCCAGTTCCTCTTCTACATCAGAGCAGAGACGTGGTTTTGTTGTGGATCAGGTCTTTCTTTAACAGGAGAAGGTTAGTATCTGCAACTAGTCGCCTCTCAGCTGTTTTGGGAGGTTCATCGCTACAGACGGGAAATCTAAAGCAAACCTAATAAAGCTGCTCCTCCAGCTGAGTCATACTGAGCTCTTCATAAAGTCCCGCTGCAGCCGGACTCTTTCTCTGGCTCTGTGGAGAAGCTTTGGACCTGAGCTTAAACTAAATGGATGACCAACAGTGTTACGACCCTCCCTTTCTGCCTGCTGCAGCTTCATTGGTTACTTCCTGCAGGAGCTGGCGGTTTGGGAGGGCTCGTAGTAACGGGCTGACACCTGTGTAGGCCTCAGCCTGGGCTTCACCCTGTCTCACTGTCTGTCTCTCTCTCCGAGGCTCCACATCTCCTGCTTTGGGTTTGTTTGCCGTCAACCTTCATTCATACGCTTTCACTCATCCATGCGCTCCACTCAGCACTGATGCCGCTGATTATCACATTTCATCTTCTGTAACTAGTTCTGTTGTTTCTAGTTTCTTTAATAAACCTTATTTTGTGGCCCTTTAACCTGCTTCGGTCTCCCCTGTCTGTCACCTTCTATGAGCCGGGATGTGACAGCAGGAACACTAACAACATGCTGCTCACTAATCCCTGATCACTGATAGGACAGATCAGGATGAACAGGGAGTAATTACCTGTCCTTACCTGGTGACAGTAACGTGTCCAATCCAAGGACAGCCTGAAGAAGGCCATGATCCAGAGTCTGCGGTCTCTGCTGAGCACTATTATGTTACCATCAAAGGTTGGACTTCCTGTTCACACTACAACATGTTCTTCTGACTAAACATGTCCTAAAGACGTGCAGCTGATGACATGTAATGACTCCTGTCCCCAAAGGGAAAGTGAGGGGCCCTCAGGGGACTTTTCTCACTGTGTGTTTGTGTGCAGCTGAAGACGTCAGCAGTCACATTAAAACCATTTGTCCTGATCTAAAGGCTCAGACGTTTGAAACTCAAACCTCAGGTTAAAAAAGTGTTACCGTTTACAGATGCAGTGAACACCGTGAGTTTGGAGCCATTTGAAGTTTCAGTAGTGACGCTGACTTTGAAAGCTCTGAGAAGCTCTAGTGGTGCCAGGCGGTGTAAGCGGTCTGGCCGGTGTCCAAATGGCAGCAGGAGACAACTGGAGCAGCACATCCAGCTGTTGTAGCAGCAGGAAGCATGAGCTCATCACTGAAACTAATGAAAACGTTACTCAGTTCAAATGAAGGAAGCACTGAAATGTTTCTTTGACGCCTGTTTGGGATGTTGTTTAAATAATAAACCTGTGTAGTGAAATCTTCCAGTAGTGATCAGGTTACCGTGGTGATGCACGTTGAACAGCAGCACTAAAGAAAGCAGTGATGAAAGCTGTTATTGTCTAAATACATTTGAAAAGCAAATGAACACCATGGAACAGAATATTGCAGGATGTGTGTCTTTAAATGTGGACCCAGGAAGAGCAGCTGTGCTTTAGGGCCCAGGTTCTCAACCCGTTCTGCTTCAAGGGCCACCTGTTCTTACCTGAGAGGCCCCGGGGCCCCTTAAAACAGAAGTCCCAGCTGACTGTGTCTGATCTAAGTGTAGTAATGAAGCAGGACAGAGCCGCTCCCTGGTGTTCAGGCAGGAGCCCTCAGATTAATAAAGACAATCAAACCAACAGGTTCTCTAACAGTGTGTGGCTGTGTGCCAGAAGCCAACAGGAAACCAGAACAGCAGGACGTTCTCAGCCAAAAGACATTAGTATTATTATTTAAGCCAACAGGCCGACAGCTCACGGAGACAGAGTTCAAACTGTTTCCTGTGTTCAGCTAATATCTGACATATACCAGTCTGTGATAATCCAGAAGAACTCCTCATTTCTGCTGATTCTGCTCAAACACCAGCTGGAGTTTCATTCATTTTCACTTTTTCTCGTAATTTTTTTACCCGTAATTTTTCAGCACCACCTTTGCCTTGTGTCACATGGTTTCTACAGGCCTACATGATTTCTGTCCGCATTTCAACGGTTTATTTAGTCTAGTGTGTGATTGTGTGAGTGTGTGAGTGTGTGATTGATTGATTGACTAGACATTCAAATTGCAATGAGCCAACTCCGAAATCGCCGGAAAAAAAGTGTGGGGGACAAAATTAAATGTCGGGGGGGAGATGTCCCCCATGTATAATGGCTCCTACCCGTATGATATGTTCTGCATTAAAACAGACTGAGACATTACTTTAGAGTTAGTTTCCATATTTAAAGAATTATTATTAAAATAAATGGACATTTGAATTCACTGACTGGCTGCTGGGAAGAGTTTTTATGCTTCTTTTTGAAACAGCGTCAGGTGGAGCAGGACACTGCTCTAAATCTGATTCTCATTTGTTCAAATATTTTGGTTTAAATATCCGTTTTAGGTAGCACTTTATAATAACTACACACTATAAAGCATTATTTAAGTATTAGTAAATGCAGAATTCATCATTTATAAAGTATTATTCATACATTAATACACATTAGTAAGTCATTCATAAGCACAGTTATAAATGTTTTATTCTGTATTATCTACACACTATGAAGCAGTTGTTAAACATTAGTAAATTTTTAATTCATCATTTTTAAACCATTGTTCTTAAGTTAATACACATTAGTAAGTCATTTATAGTTATACATGGTGTATTCTTTATTAATAGGATCATCTATAATGTGCTTAATAATTGTATTGTCATACTTTATATATGATCATATCTCTATTTATAAATTATTTTATTTTATTTTAATTACAAACCAGTTGTTAATGGTTCATAAGATCATTTGGAAAGTGTAAGAATTATTACACTACTGCCTGTTTTTTTATACTTTCCCGAGGAAGATTATATAAACAATCTCATCTGTAAACCTACTAGTGGCAAAACTCAAAGGATGCTACTAAGACCACCTGAAAGATGCCCCAGCTAATGTTACTGGGTAAAAGCCTCACTGTTACAGGCCTGGTACCGTTTCTCTGAACTCCTCATCAAAGACCTGTGCTTCCAGAGATCTGTAATGTTGTTCTGTTGAAGCCCCCCTGCCACATTGCATTGATCAACCAATAACTTGACACGACATGTAATTATTTAGAAATGGTCTAACAGTGCACCTGTCCATAGATGTTTTATAACAATTATTAATACTGCAATTCATCATAATTCAGGTAGTTACAAAGCATTTACTAATTATTGGCTAAGTACTTTGGGTGAGCCCATCTAAAGTGAGGACTATCTATGCCTCATTAAGCATTTACAATTGAAATTTAAAGGCAATAGATATTATTATAAGTATTTCATGATTAATTCGGATAGTTACTAAGCATTTACTAGTTGTTAGTAAGTACTTTGCGTGAGCTCATCTAAAGTGAGGACTATCTATAACTTACAAAGCATTTACAAATGATATTGTTGCACAAGTACCACTTATCTTCTAAACAGAAAAAGGAAACAGACACAACACAAAGGGATACTGAATATATTCTTTATTACAAAATGCCTTACAGCCATTCGTTCATAAAAAAAACACATCTTTCTTAACTGCCAGTGTCCTGTAATGTGATGTGTCGGTACTGTTGAATGGGATGCAAAGCAGCTGGCCACACAGCAGTCCGATCATACAGGGCGCATCATCTCTGGGACTGGTTTCCATCTGCATCCAGCAAAGAGTTGACCTCTAAGCTACAATACAGGGTCTCAAAAACCAGTAAATCAGTTAATCATCACAGTCAGTGTTGTACAATAAAGATCTCATCCAGTTTGTCAAAACTCAATATCATCACCGTGCTGTCCAGAGATTGTCCAGGGAAGTTTACATTGTTATATCAAAGATTTATAACTTTATCAGGAAGCATTTAGACATCACTACTATAAATTGATTAAATTTCTCCATCAATACATTTCATTAAATTACAACCAAAAAATACTGAATGGAGTTTACACATTTTAGGTAAAGAAATTAGCTTTAAGATGTATTTGTCACGAAATGCTGGGTGAGTAAAGCAGGAGTGAGCCCAAACGCAAGACACTGAGAACAGAGGTCTAGTTCCAGAGTATTTAATCCAGTGGTTGACAGACAAGCAGGAACAAAAACTCACAGGTACAGGGAACTGGTAAATCCAAAAGCTGGTAACACGGCAAGACAGGACAGACATGCGACAATGACCGGACGAGGACTTAACAGAAACACCAACCATTTATACACCAGGACTAACGAGCAGGGCGGGAGCAACACAGGTGACTGGAATCAGGATTAACAAGGGAGAGAGACAGAAGGGGGAAAACAGAGAGACTGGCTGACAGGCAGATTACTGGAGGTGAACAGACATAACACAAGTACTGAACACCAAACATGTCAAAGTAAGTTGTAACAGATCAGAATAATGAAAATAACAAACTAATCCAGATCATAACTAAACAATAAAGAACACAGACTGAAGCTACGACTTGAACAGAACTCAGGGTAGACATGGGCAAAACACAGAAATACACAGACCAGGAGTAAACACTAAGACCTGAACTAAGGCACGGGACTAAGAACTAAAGACACAACCTAGGAACTAAGATACGAGACAAGACAGATATGAAGTAACTTACAGAAGCGGATGAATGCAACGAACAAATCAGATAATAAATGAAACTGGCAACTATATAAGCATTGTAGGTATCGTTTTTAGATTTATGTGTAACTTCTATGTTATATGTTGGTTGTATTTTATGTATGTTTGTTGTATGTGGACCCCAGGAAGAGTAGCTGCAACATTAGTGGCAGCTAATGGGGATCCAAATAAACAAATAAACGAATAAACCAGACAAACAGAACCTAAGCATGATGGTAGAGAACTGGACATGAGGGACAGGACAGAACCAGCACTAAGGCAGACACCGAGACAGGACAGATAAGAACCACCATACCGTACAACAGGAGACTAGATACAAGCCCACAGATGGACAGGACTGAAACCCGAAATCCAGACACAGAGAAAGCAATCTAAAAATACAGAAGGCATGGCAAAAGTAACGTAACACAGACAGGACAGGATCGTGACAGTATTATCATAAATAAAAATAAAAATAAATCCAAATGCAAATAAAACACCGCTGAAGGTAACGTTACTAACGTTACTTGTGCTTACACACCCAAAAAGAAGGCAGCCTCCAGACAATAGTTTGAAACCACAATACAACAAAATACTGTCCAACCGTTATGTGAACATGGTGTTCACAACATCCTCCGACTGCTTTTAACCTAATGTTACAGTATAACATTATGGTTTTAACTAGGGATCAGCGAGTACAGCATTATCTGTAACTGTATCTGTTACCAACCATATGAATTATCTGTAACTGTATCCGTATTCGGACTGGGCGTGGTCTAGCCTGGAAGTGGTCGGGTTGTCTTGAAATGGGCAGGGCTTTAACAGTATGTAATTTTAAGCAATTTATATGGGATGATCAGAAATTGTTATATTTATTGCTGATTGTTTTGATCACAATAACAAACGAACTATATACAGAAGTTTTTATACTGTCCTCACAATGAGCTGCATGTTTTCAATGCTAGACAGTTAGCTAACAGGGTGAAGTCCTCCAATAAACTCAAGGCGTAACTTTTCTTGATAGTTTAATGAAGTATCACATACTGTAAAACTGTAACAAAGGCACAAATGATACACAAAAATTAGAATATAACCAATACACACGTAAGACACAACTGGATGAAACAAAAATGCACAGTCATTGTGATAACCACTCCCAGCTATGCTAGCTATCAATGCTATAAACTAAAGTGTTTAGCTTTTCACAAAACAAAGCATGGTCACAGTATTTATCGAACTAAAGGCAAAAAACGGTAATAAAATACTTACGGACAAATAGTGTCCAAGGCAACAATCCACAAATCAAAATTACAGCAGGAGAAGGCAACAGCACTCCACTGTTCACCTGGCCTTGTGGAAATCCCCAGTTCTACCACCACTGCTCCTGACTAACCAGCAGAAGGCACTGCAGTACACTAATTTAAACCATAACCTAATTTGTCTTAACTCACTAGAGGGCAGTACACTCCCCGCCTGGCACAATACAATTGGGCCACTAAAAACATTCAAAAAGATACAAATATACATATGCACATATCAGTAAACATTTTACTCAGAGAAAAGGATAACCATGTCAGAGATTGGTCTCAGGAACACTTTCACAGTCCCTTCTTTTGCTGTCTTTACATCTGCCTTGCGAACCTTGTTGTCGGTGGTGAGGATTGTCTTGATGACAAGTCCCACAGGCCAGTCATTCCTATGGGCTTGTTTATCTTTGAGCAAAACAACATCTCCAACTTTGATGTTGGGCTTGTCATTTGTCCATTTTCTTCGACTCTGAAGAGTGGCAAGGTACTCCCCCCTCCATCTCTTCCAAAAAGTGTCTGCAAGACACTGAACCTGTTTCCATTGTTTTGTATGGAGCTCCTCCGGATCAAAGTCACCAGAGGGTGCTGATAGAGCATTTGTCTTCTGAGTTAAGATCATTGCTGGTGTGAGAACAGCTGGCATGTCTGGGTCAGTAGATACTGGTACTAATGGTCTGGCATTCATTATGGCCATCACCTCAGCCATCAAGGTACTCAGTACTTCATGTGTGAGTCGAGTAGGTGTTGACTGAAGAAGCATCGCATCCAGGATTCGTCTTGCAACACCAATAAGCCTTTCCCACGAACCACCCATATGTGAGGAATGTGGGGGATTAAACTGCCATGTGCAGCCTTTTTCCCGAAGGTAGCTGCTTAGTGTGGCGTCGCTGAGGTCGATTTTCAACTCTTTACATGCACCAATAAAATTAGTGCCTCTGTCAGAGCGAAGAAGTTTTGCAGGTCCACGAACACAGAAAAATCTTCTCAATGCATTTATAAAACTGGATGTGGACATGGATTCGACCAGCTCAATGTGCACAGCTCTTGTTGCCATGCATGTGAAAAGCACCGCCCACCTTTTGCTGTCAGCACTGCCTCCTCTTGTGCGACGTGTCATTATCATCCATGGACCAAAAACGTCAAGACCTACGCTGGTGAAGGGTGGCGTTGGAGAGAGCCTGTCAGCCGGTAAATCTGCCATTCTTTGGATTTGTAGTGTTCCTCTGAGCCTACGGCAAATGACACATTTGTAGATAACTGATTAGACTAGGCCTTTGCCTCCAATGATCCACAATCCGGCAGCTCTGATTGCTCCCTCTGTGATATGACGTCCCTGGTGTGCCATCTTCTCGTGGTAGTATCTCACCAAAAGAGTAGCGATGTGATGGGTTCGGGGAATTATAAGTGGGTGCTTCTCTTCTTTTGTCACACATGCAGGTGCCAGACGACCACCAACCCTGATTAATCCATCTTCATCAATGATAGGGTTGAGCTTTTTGAGTGGACTGTGCTTTGGTAATGCCTGCATCTTTTCAAGGCATTTGTATTCTTCTTTGGAGATTTCACGCTGCACAGTGAGAACAATTACAACTTTTGCACGGGACATCTCCGTTACGGTGCTTGCTTCAGTGTAACACTTCCAGCCATGACATTTTGTCTGCTCGGAGGTGTTCTTGAATGACAGGGCAACACGAATGAGTGAAGCTATGGTGCGGCACCGGGTCATCCACTGGGAAAATCTTTCAAAACGATGTGACTTTAACTGGGTTTTTGAGGTTTTGGTTATCAGAGTTGTAACAACAGGCCGTATCTCAACATCCGCTTCCGGTTCCACTAGATTGAAGATGTCAGACTGTGATGGCTCTGGTTTGGTTTGTTTTAAAAATGATGGTCCAGAAAGCCAGTTTGTGTGTTGAAGGTGAGAAGCATGAAAGAGTCTAGTGGCATGATCTGCAGGGTTGTTTTCCGTAGAGATGTAATGCCACTGCTCCGGACATGTAGAGTTGTGGATGCGAGTCACTCTGTTGGCAACATATGTGTAAAACCTCCTGGAAGTGTTGTGTATGTAGCCAAGGATTATCTTACTGTCAGTATAGAATTGGACAGCATCCACATCAATGTCGATCTCATCTCTCACTAGCTCATACAGTTCCACAGAAAGAACAGCTGCACATAACTCTAGTCGTGGGACAGTATGTGCAGGCCGTGGAGCGAGTTTTGATTTCCCCATGATGAATCCACTGTAGCACTGACCTTCACTGTTGATTACTTTTAAGTAGGCTACTGCTCCAATTGCAATTGTGGATGCATCTGAAAAGAGGCACAGCTCTCTTCTTTGGGCGGTAGACTGTGAGATCGGAACATAGCATCGTGCTATCTGGAGATGTTGGAGATCTTTTAATGATTCTTTCCATCTATTCCATTCCTCCTTCTTCTCTGAAGGGAGTGGTTCATCCCAGTCAGATTGCTCAGCTGAGAGGTCACGGAGTAGGGCTTTTCCTTGCATGGTTACAGGTGCAACAAATCCTAAAGGGTCATACAAGCTGTTTACAGTGGCCAAAACACCTCTCCTCGTGTATGGCCTTTCCTCTTGGGACACTTGGAAGGTGAAACTGTCTGTTTCCAGGTTCCACAGGACTCCCAGACTGCGCTGTAGAGGGAGCCCATCCAGTATGAGGTCTAAATCTTTCAAATCCTTTGCCCGTTCATCAGCCGGAAATGCTTCCATGACCTCGTGGCTGTTGGATGCTATCTTGTGCAATTTCAGGTTGGACTCCGCGAGCATCTTTTGTGATCTTGATAAGATTTCAATAGCTTCCTCGTGAGTGGGTGCAGATGCAAGGCCATCATCAACATAAAATGTCTTACTACAAACTGCTTTGCATCAGCCATGTTCTTTCTCACCCTCAGCTGCCGCGACTCATGCAATAAATAGCCACTGCTGGTGAGGGACTATTTCCAAACACATGAACTTTCATTCTGTAGTCCATGACATTTTTGCTGAGATCATTATCTTCGTACCAGAGGAATCTAAGGTAGTCCCTGTGGTCCTCTTGTACAACAAAACAATAAAACATTTGCTGTACATCAGCTGTGAACGCTATGGCTTCTTTCCTGAAACGGAGGAGAACTCCCAAAAGGGTGTTGTTTAAATCAGGGCCACTAAGCAGAACTTTGTTCAAGGACACTCCTCTGTATTCAGCACTTGAGTCAAACACCACTCTCAACTGATCAGGTTTCTGGGGGTGGTATACACCAAATGAAGGTAAGTACCAGTGTTCTTTATTTTTCTCCAGTGGAGCGGCAGGCTCGGCATGGTCATTTTCCAGCATTTTCTGCATGAAATCAATGTACTGCTTCTTCATGTCAGGTTTTCTGTCCAGTGTTGTCCTGAGAGAACTAAGACGCTTTATAGCTTGCTCTCGGTTACTTGGAAGGTACTGTCTGGGGGACCGGAATGGCAATGGTGCCACCCAGCTGTTGCCTTCGTCTTGATAAACATTTCTATTCAGTATGTCCAGAAAGATTCGATCATCCACCGAAAGAGCTGGTTTGTCATCTTCCTTGGTCTTGACAAAAACTGCAGTTCCTAGCCTGTCTACACTCCCATCAAGGCACTCTTCCTGGGCACAAAATGCTGGCATGTGGTTGAGTGTCTCCTTCACCAGGATTTTGTTTGGGCATGGACGAAGAAGGGATGTACGGCCGTTACTGAGCACATGCGTTTTTAAGACATTAACACTGGAAGGTTTATGAGTCGTCCCTAGGCAGACTTCACCTACGATGACCCATCCCAGGTCCAGTCAGCAGTGCATAAGGAGCACTGTGGGGTCCGTTGATTTGCTCCCTCACCTTGTGTATCGCGAGGATATCTCTACCCAAGAGTATGAGGATCGGAGCCGCCTGGATCCACAGAGGGAATCCTATCTGCCACTCGCTGTAGGTGTGGGTGATGACGTGCCACTTCAGGAGATGGGATCTCGCTGCGGTCATCAGGAATCATGTCACATTCAATTAAAGGTGGTAGGGGGAGTTGTATTTTACCATCCACAGATTCAATCATGAAGTTTGTAGCTCTTCTGCCGGCAGTTTTGGTTACCCCTGAGCAGGTTTTCAGTGTATATGGGTCTGATGAGGTTGTGATGTTGAACATGTGAAAAAACTCAGATTTAGCAAGTGACTTGTTACTTTGCTCATCTAGCACTGCGTAAACTTTCTTTGCTTCCTCTCTTTTTCCCACAGGATAGACTAACACCGGACTCATTTTCGAGCATGAATGTTGACTGTCTTCATCACCACAAATCTCAGTGCATTTGGATGTTACTGGTGTGAAAGCAGTTTCACTCACCTCCCCGCCATCATCTTTTTCAGTTTCTTGGCTCTGTGCTGTACAGGGAGGAGGGCCAGGATGTAATGCAGCAATGTGTTTTTCGCTTTCACACTCCATACATTTAAGGTGCACTCTGCAGTCTTTTGCCACATGTTGCACGGAGCCACAACACCTGAAACAAATGCCATTCTCCTTCAGGAATAACTTCCTCTCTTCAATATGTTTTGCTCTAAAGCCCCTACATTTTCTTAGAGGATGGGGTTTTTTGTGTATGGGGCATTGCTTTTCAGGACTTTCCATTTCCTTGACAGCCGTGTTATGCTGAATAGGTAAAGACTCTTTTGGAACATCTGTTTTGTTTACATACACTGAAGGTCTGCTTCCACTTCTGGTGTATTTCTCCATTTTAGGGCTTTGGCTGCTGGGAGATGTAAACACAAAACTGGGATCATTTCTTACTCTTGCCTGTTGTCTTACAAAGCTGGAGAAAAAACTGAAAGGGGGAAATGCAACTCTATAATCCTCTTTATATTTGGATCCCACGGCAATCCATTTCTCTTGCAAGTTGTGAGTTAGCTTCTCTACAATCGGATTCACTCCACGGGCTGTGTCCAAATATGACAAGCCTGGTAGATATCCACACTCCTTTGCACGCTCTATTTCCTGAAGAATGTCACCCAGCTCTCTTAACTTGGCAGTATCTTTGTTGGTGAGTTTAGGGAAATCCTGGACCTTTTTCAGCAGAGCATGTTCTACTACTTCTGGTGCCCCGTAACATTCTTCCAGTCTTTTCCAGACTAAGCTGAGCGCTGCTGTGGGGTTGAACACATGCACGGAGCGAATTCTCTTTGCCTGTTCTGCAGACTCTGCACCAAGCCATTTTATCATTAAATCTACTTCTTCTCTGGCAGAAAGGTTGAGGTCCTTAGTGGCACTTTGGAATGATGCTTTCCATGACCAGTAATTCTCAGGGCGGTCATCAAATCTTAGGAGACCTGTGCTCAACATTTCCCGTCGAATTAGATATTTTGTTATGTCTTGTACACCTTGTGGCTCAAAAGTAAGCTCCCTTAGAGGATGGAATGACTGTCCTGCTACTCCAGAGGAATAGTTTTTATCGTCAAATCCCTCCTTTTGTTGTTCTTTTTTGACATCAGCCTTCCCTTTATCAACATCTTTGTTTGTCTCATCATGATGAGAAACTTCTTCCTTAATGGCCGTTTCACACTGCTCACGTGCCACCTTGTGGCAGCCTAGTGGATCAACCTCAAGTAGGAATTCCCCGGAGTATGCTTTTGAGTGCTGCTGCACATATGCAGCGGTGCGCTGGGCTGAAAAACTAGGTAGTTCTAACAACTCTTGGCTAAGTTCACTCTTACGAGATTCATCAACATCTTCATAGGCAGCCGCTTCAGCTGTTGCAGCAGCAGCAGCCTTCTGACTTTGCAAGATATGAAGATTTGCTTCAAGGTCAGCTTTCTGCTTTATGAAGCTGGCTTCTTTTTCTGCATAAGCGAGTTGAACACGGGCAGCCTCTGCCTTAGCTCGAGCTTTGATAGCTGATGAGCTAGAAGACGCTCGACTTGATCGTTTTGATGCCTGGGAATGTACTGACTGAGACTGGGCATCAGCACTTTGCTTAGGCTCTTGCTGCTTTTCCGCTGTCTCATCCTGTTGTTGAGAAGCTGGTTGATACGGTTTGCCTGACCGTAAACTCATTGTTGCTGTATTTATCTTGTTTAACTGTGCCCGTCGTGCTCTTGTCCTTTTACTATACTGTCCTCACAATGAGCTGCATGTTTTCAATGCTAGACAGTTAGCTAACAGGGTGAAGTCCTCCAATAAACTCAAGGCGTAACTTTTCTTGATAGTTTAATGAAGTATCACATACTGTAAAACTGTAACAAAGGCACAAATGATACACAAAAATTAGAATATAACCAATACACACGTAAGACACAACTGGATGAAACAAAAATGCACAGTCATTGTGATAACCACTCCCAGCTATGCTAGCTATCAATGCTATAAACTAAAGTGTTTAGCTTTTCACAAAACAAAGCATGGTCACAGTATTTATCGAACTAAAGGCAAAAACGGTAATAAAATACTTACGGACAAATAGTGTCCAAGGCAACAATCCACAAATCAAAATTACAGCAGGAGAAGGCAACAGCACTCCACTGTTCACCTGGCCTTGTGGAAATCCCCAGTTCTACCACCACTGCTCCTGACTAACCAGCAGAAGGCACTGCAGTACACTAATTTAAACGATAACCTAATTTGTCTTAACTCACTAGAGGGCAGTACAGTTTTGCAACAATGAATACAACACATGCGGTTGCAATTATGAAGTAAAATGTAATGAACAAGAGTTTTCATACTCAACTCAACTTTCTTTTATTAACTTTTAATTTTTTTATGAATGGTTAACCTGCTCCAAGCAGGTTATGTTCCAGAAAAGAGATTAACTCTTAACTTAACACTGCCTATTGACCAATCAGCTCTCTGGAAAATGACATCACCATCTGTAGGAAATCCCACATACTGTCTTAGCCAATAGGCTGCTTTCTGTTTGCAGCGGTGATGTGGAGAAACTCTTGACTATGGCGATCCTACAGAGACTGATTAAAAGCCTCAGGCTAATGTTGCCTACAGGTTTTTACAGTACAGCAGGATCAGCCTACTTACTGCCTCTAAATGTCTTTAATTTAGTTTTTATTTGCTCTCAGTCCGTTTCACACAGCCTGACGCATCCGTTAAATCAAATGGATTTTATTTTTCTTATGAGAGGCTGAATATAACAGTTTGGTATTGAAATAATAAATTTTAATATGAATGTAGGCTGTTTATTTAGGTTAGTATAGCTTTCTAAGGCCGACTACAGAGACTGTAGTCATGTTCCGTCCCACCTTTTTGTTTTGGGCGTAAAAGGTGGGACGGTGAGTTTTCAGCAGCTTAAATGTTCAGATTCAGTCTTTCAAACATTATTTGAGCTCATTTTATGGCATGAAGGGATTTTTCCGTTTCATTGCTTTATGGAGTTAATTTAGAAAAATGTTTGGACACTTTTGAGTGTGTTAAATAAATTAATCTAATTTTTGAAGTGGCGACAAGTTTTTTAAAGTGAGGGAGAACGGCCGAGTCTTTTAATGTGGAAACGCCGACACACAGCCGAGCTGAAAGAATAAGGCTGATATTTTTTTATCAACACATTATTATAGACTACGCCTGTTCATTTAGACATTCACACTGACTGCGATTTTCTGTCTCCTTGCATGTCAGTTTCAGCCGTGCTGCTGTCGTATTTCTGTAGTGTTACAGTTTAATCCTTGATCGTAAAACATGACGCTCTGCTGACAGTGGACCTGTTCATGTCTGTTTGATCATCTGCTGCTAACACCGCCTCTTTTATGTGAACGTGCTCACGGCTAGATCGGGAAACCCTGGGTTCTATTATAACAGTAATGTATTGATTTTTGCTATTTTTCTGTTTCACATCAACAGACTGGAAGCTGGATGGAAAACCCTGAGTTACAAGGACACCTTTCAGTCCAGATCCCAGAGCAGATCAACATGTGACATCACGCTGACCTCACTCTGACATCACTGGTCAACAGGAATCAATAGTGAGTGTGTAGACTGTGTGTGAGAGTCAGTAGGAGGAGTCAGAGTGAAGAAGAAGCTGACAAAGCGTCCTCCTGTCTTCATCCATCCTCCATCAGCTGCTTCACCTCCATTTTCTCTCTGATCCAGAGTCAGATCGGATCAATGATCAAAGACCAGATTGATCTGCCATCAGAGGAGTTGGATCAGTGGAGCTCCTTCTGTTCCTGCTTCTCTCTGCAGAGGAGACAGAGGACAGTCAGACAGAGACAAACACAGAGACTCTGGCCTCAGTCTGCATCAGCAGTGCCACCAGAAACTTTGGGCCCCATGACAAAAAATCTAACTGGACCCCCTCTGCACAGCTGTTGTCACCACATCTCTAGGACATTACTGTCCTTACTGTTAAAGGTTTGCAAGTGTCTGGCTTCTTATAATTCAATACTAGTACTAGCAAATGGTGATTTGTACATGGAAGTCTGCATACAGTATACAGTTCACCTTTTGATGCAAGATTAAAAGCCACCATAAAATGTCCTTAAGGCAAGCTTTTACAGTCTCAATGTATTTTTATGGTAAAATTGGCTATCTATAGATGTCATTTAACAGCCATAATTCAATCTAAATGAACATATAAAACTGGATTATTTTAATGTTGTTTGTAACTTACATGCATGCTGAGGCAGGCTGTTTTTAGATATTTCATTTTCTTTTTTATTAAGGTACAAAGAGCAAGGGAGAAAGAGAAATCCTCAGAGACTGCCTGTAATGATGCTAATTGGCTTGTCATTAACACAGTGCTGCTGCTCACCTTCTTCACTGGGACAGGAAGGCTACAGATATAGGCAGACTGGGCTGCTGCTGACTCATCTGTTGCTAGTCTGCTAAAAGGGGCAGGGACAATTATTTGCTAAACGTTTCCCTGCACTGAATAAATGTTGATGAAATGTACACTAACAGTAGTTTGTAGCTAGCTTATTTCACTGTGGAGATGAAGCCAACTGGTTAACACCACTCACAGACTAAAGGCTGCCCACCTTTCTTGGTGAAAAACTGGGTTACAGATTGACATCCTTTCCTTTGTCTTTCCTCTCTCTCTTTTCTGTCTTTACATTTTTGAAAACCACCAGGCAACATTGTGATCACTGTATTTCTGCCACATCTAATGACTGTAACTAAACACTGTCACTGATGAGTGCGCTGAGGCAGGACCAAACCATTTCTTGCAGATACGAGAGAGGGGGGGGGGGTGGGGGGATCAATGGGAATATTTATAATAACTTCTATTGCCAAAAACAAAGAGATCATTAATTGTATTATTATATTTAAAATATTCAATGATGATGTTTTATATAAATATAAATTACTTTACAATTATTTTTTGGGGCCCTTGTCAGTCAGGGGCCCTTGGAATTGTCCTAACTTTTCTCCCCTATACAGTGCCCCTGGTCTGCATACTGACCTTTGACCCTGAGATAAACTGTTTTCTCTCTTATGATGTTCCAGTTCTTGGAAACTCTGCAACCGTATCGTCCTTCGTCTTTGACTTTGGGGGATTTCAGGGTCAGACTGAGGTCTCCAGTTCTCAGTAAGTCTTCCTTCATCTCTGTTCGGCCTCTGTAAAATTGGACCTGTTGGTCAGTCTGGTCAGAGCCGTTCTGATTCAAGTGAACGATCTTTGTGGGTTTGGGTTCATCACGGCTCCACAACAATGTGACATCATCAGGCAAGTTCTCTGTGGTCTTGAAAGGCAGCAGGACAGACTCCGCCCCCTCCTCCACCTTAACCTGACACTCTGAGAGGACAACAAAGAGCAACATGAGCTGCACAGACAGCAGCAGCAGTTTGAATAACTTTTTTGAATGATTGTAGAGAAGCTGAAGGAAAGAACCATATGGTGGTGGGATTGTTTTGTTCATGACCTCTGACCTGTATCTACAGCACTGACCTCTGACCCAGAGCTTCACTTGTGTCTTCCTCAGGATGTCTCCCTCCCTGTTGTAGACGGTGCAGGTGTAGGTGTTACTGTCTCCCTCTGTGGGGTATTTCAGGGTCAAACTGGGGTCTTCAAGTCTCAGCAAGTTTCTGTTCATCTCTGTTCGGTCTCTGTAATATTCATCCTGTTCTTCAGGATGGTCCGTGCCGTTATGATAGACGTGGACGTAGTCGTTTTCTCCATCCGTCCACTCAACTGTGACATCGTTAGGCAGGTGAACTGTGGTTTTGCAGGGCAGCAGGACAGACTCCTTCCCTGAATCCACCTCTACCACCTCGGGGACTGAGAGGACAACAAAGCACAACATCATCTGTACAGAGAGCAGCAGGAACTCTGAAATATGTCCAACTGTTCCATCTAACAAAGACAATGCTATCTTCGGTGTCTCTACAATCAACAACACAACTGATTGTTTATTAAATCACTGAGTATTATTGTCAGATGGACTCAATCAAATCTTTATTAAAGTTAGAATCTGAAGATTTTATGTTCACTTCATGTCTATTGTCTAATGAGGTAAAACAATGGTGACACACACAATACAAAATACTGCTTGATTCATACATTTGCAGTTTCACAAAGTGAAACACTGCAGTAGGCCAACATTCAAAAGTTTCCACTTTGTGGTCACCAAATCTTGCTGTATCGTGTTATTTCCCCTGCCATTCTTCCCTAACAAAAGCGCACATGCTCACACCAGATTTTGAATTTTTTAGTGTGGCAGAATTCTCCCTGTTTTAAAATCACTGTGCCTATCTTTGGTTCATATTTATGAGCTCAGGGTAATTGTATGAGACTATTTGAGAGTTCTGAAGTTTTTCCATTAGTTTTTCTTCTGTGTATTTCTTTATTGGGGTATTTAATTTGCAATTATTGCTTTGTTTATTGAGCTAAGTTGAATAAGATTCGGTTTAAGGCCTCCCTGTTAGATTCCGGTGGGTGTATCCCCTCTCCTGTTGGCTCTGTGTGTGTTGTCTCCCATGGGGTGCATGTGTGGGGTGATTGATTTAGATTTCTCCTTGGGGATACCCAAGGCTTGGCTAGGTTGGACCTGACCTACATTCGATTTTTTATAAATTATTATATATTATTATACCTCGTGATGGAGCATTTCTATTTTAACCCGGGAAGCTTTTCTAGCATTTAATGTACTGATTTAGCAGCCCAGGGAACTCACAGACCAATTGCATGTATTCCAATTCTCTCATGTGATTCTGTTCATCCAATCAAATCTGTTCATTCTGATAAGCATTGGTAGTGAAAGTCTGTGAGTGAAAAACACAGAGAGAGAGAAGAGACAAACGAGAAAAGAGATTTCACATGGCTTTTAACCAAGAATGTATAGATGCTTACGTACTTAGTTACATAGATTCTTTATTAAACTTTATTAAAGTTAGAATATCACTGCTTTACGGCAACTTATGGCAGAGCGGCGTTTTGTTTGTGCGCTGAAAACACCTCTACCAAAGTCACTAATTTAGCTTAAATGACAGTTTTAGTACACTCTTGCTTATTACTATTATTTGTTTTAGTTGACACTTTTCATCCAGTCCATTTATATAAAAAACCACCTGGAAAAAACACCTGGATCATGGATTGAAAACTGCAGCCAGATCTCGGCAGCGGATCCCCTTGTTGGACCCGTTGGGTGACAGGATATAAATAGACTACTTTGAGAAGCAGGAAGAGGAGACTACATGCGTTGGGACTACATTACATTTGATGTCCTGTCTGTGATCGGCTCTACTGCATTCAATAGATGCTGCAGGCACAGGGTTGGTAACCCGAACTCTAAACCCCTGCATGTAAGTGGCTGGTCTCTCCTGGCCCCCAGCCGCTGCTGGCCACAACATTTTTCATTTTAGCCTTGTACTGGACTCGTTCTTATTTCTGTTTCCCAGCACTACCTCCATTTTCCATGACTCCACTCACTTCTCCACACTCATCATCGGTAACTCAATCGTGTGGAATGTCAGTAAAAAGTTGGCACTTTTTGCTTTCCAGGTGCTAAAGAGTGCGATATCCTGGAAAAACATCCTGACTATTCTGTCCGAGCATCCCCTCGCCCAGGATATTGTTGTTTGTTTGGCACCAATGACATTTCCAACGAGTCCTCAGAACTGAAGGACTTTACCAAGCTTCTTAACTCCCTCAAGATCCCAGGTAAACGGTCCTTTATCTCTGGGCCCATGCCCCAATTCAGTGGCGGCGTGAGTCGTTTCAGCCTCCACACCTGGCTACAGCTATCCTGTAGATTCCGTGACGTAGCATTTGTTGACCACTTTAAGCTATTCTGGGAACACCCATCTTTCTTCCGCCGGAATGGCTTTCTTCCCAATGGCTTAGGCTCATGCATTTTAACTGACAATTTGTTTTATACTGTCTAGAACTCTTCCTCACCCTGACTATCCACTATTGCATGTCCCACTTGATCACCTCCCATCTCAACCGCCAAACACCTCTCCTCCCCTCCATTCCCACTAGCTCCACGCTGTGGCCAGGAGGCCCAGCTACGACAACATTAGCCACAGACCTTAATCACAGCCACAACAAACCTGTTGTGATAAGCAGCAGAGCCCACAAAGTGAATCCAGCTCACACCGTAAACTTCTTAAACCTGATTCCTATCCCCATCCAACCATGGTTGGTCTTGGAACCTGTCATCAACACACTTGACCAAAAGGATTCAGCTGTGATGGTGGATTCCACACCTATTAAAATGGCACTGGTGAATACACAGTCACTCTTGAACAAAACCTTTATTTTAAATGACTTGCTTTTATCACATAGCCTGGACTTTTTGTTTCTAACTAAAACTTGGCTTAATGTTGGTGAACGAAGCTCCCTTTTTAAACTCTACCCCGGTGATTGTGACTTTTTTAGCCCTCCCAGAACCAGAGGCAAGGGTGGTGGTATAGCAACAGTCTTTAGGACTCACTTTTAATGCAGAGTTTTGGTGGTAGACAATTATACAAGTTTTCAGGTCCAGGTATTCAAAGTTCAGCTGGCCCACCCATTGATTTGTGCACTCGTGTACGGACCCCCCTACTTTATCCATGAAGTCTCAGTGTTTCTATCATTGCTTATGACCAGCTTTGATAATATTTTAATACTTGGTGATTTTAACATTCATGTCTGAGCTTCTTTATCACCAAGGTTGATGGCATCTCTCAGTTGCTTTGAGCCAGCTCTATCCACACGGAAGGACATTGTCTCCCACATGAAGCTAACTTCTGCCCCCACAGATATTGTTCCTTCACATCTATTGAAAGAGGTGTTATATACTGTTGGCCCCAGTTTATAATCCATAATAAATACCTCTCTCTTAAATGGCACTGTCCCGTCCAGTTTTAAACATGCTGTGATCCAGCCTTTTATTAAAAAAACCTAGACCCCACTAATTTTAATAATTTTAGGCCCATTTCTAAATTATCTTTTTAGGGTTCAAATTAAAAGGAAACATTAAAATGTACATTTTTATCACCCAGCCGATCCGTGGAGATAACTCTGCATATCACTAGAACCCATCAATGCAGCACATCTTACTGTCTGAAGAATGTGTCCATTAAATAGTAGTAAAAGTAGCTCAAAGTAATGCAAAACTAGTGTAATGCATTACAATTCAGAGGCAGTAATATTGTAATATAACTAATTACTTTCAAATGACAGTAACTAGTAATCTATAATGTATTACATTTTAGAAGTAACTTGCTCAACACTGTACACCTTTGACCTCTGACCTGTATGTACAGCTCTGACCCCTGACCTATATCTACAGCACTGACCTATGACCTTGAGCTTCACTTGTTTCTTCATCAGGATGTCTCTCTCCCTGCTGTAGACGGTGCAGGTGTAGGTGTTACTGTCTCTGTCTGTGGGGTATTTCAGGGTCAGACTGAGGTCTACAGGTCTCTGCAGGTTTTGCTTCATCTCTGTTCGGTCTCTGTAAAACCCATGCTGTTCTTCAGGCTGGTCCAAGCAGTTCTGATACACATGAAGCTTCCTGTTGAAACTGTCCCTCCACTCCACTCTGACGTCGTCAGGCAGGTGAACTGTGGTTTTGCAGGGCAGCAGGACAGTCTCCACCCCTGAATCCACCTCCACCTGGTAGACTGAGAGGACAACAAAGCACAACATCAGCTGTACAGACAGCAGCAGGAACTCTGAAATATGTCCCATTGTTCCATCTAACAGAGACAGTGTTGTCTTTGGTGTCTCTACAATCAACAGCACAACTGACTGTTTATTAAATCACTGAGTATTATTGTCAGATGGACTCAGTCAAATATTTATTTACTATTTATTTACTTTCATCTTTCCTGGGCCTGAACCAGGAGCTGGAAGGCTCCAGACTGGAGCAGAAAACCTGTTGGATCAGGATATAGTTTCCAGGAGCAGATATTGTAGGAAAATTCCTAAAATTTGTTGTCAATTAAGTTTGTGTTGAGCACCAACATGTTCTCTCTTTCCAGATGTTGTACAGATCATTATTGAAATTTGTTGGCTGGTGTTGAAGTGGATACCTTTGCCTGGTCTCATCTGGATCAGTTTTCTTGAAGTGGAAAAAGAGAACATTTGGAATGATTTGAGCTGAACACAAAATGTCACACAGTCCTTTGGAAGGGCGTACCAGATAAGGTCCCCGAGTTTGGTGTAGATTGGCCATTGCATATGTAAAATCTGACATGACATCCTGTTTTTAGCATTTGCAGAAAAATATCTAATTTGGCGATCAAAATTCCCTCTACAAACTTTCTTCTGCTTGGTCCGTGCCAATTTACGTGTCGATTGGACTTGCAGCTTTGGAGGAGTTAGTTAGAATAGGTTTTTCAGTTTTCGCGATATAGTGAAATGAAAATCTCATCCCAGAGAGGCGTGTATTATACCATCCGAATCGGTAGAATCCTCCAAACACGTAGACATAATGCTTATGAATGTGCAATGTAGTGGCCCGTAGTTATGAGGATAGATGTCCTTTGATTGAAAATCCCATTGAATTGCATGCAGTATTTCAGCTTCCATTATAGCGGCACCTTTTGGCCGAATTGCACAAAATTTTTCAGGTTTCATCAGGGGCCCATGGGGAAACATTGGCCCAAATTTGATATCAACCAGATCTGTGGTTATGGAGATATAAAATCCATGTAAGTTAATGGAATTTTTTTGAGCTAAGTGGCACTCTGTTGAAGTGACAGCTTCCCTGAATGGATTATTAAAGATCTCATGTTCTGATCAGGAAATATTGATTAGTTTCCTGATCAGATATGAGCCAAACATCTACACCTTCCGTATAGGGAGTAATGCATTACAAAAGTTAAGCTATTAAAGTAATGTTGGAATGTACTGAAAATTCTGGGCCGAAGCTGAAACCGAATATAATGAAAAAATTTACAGAACAAGTACATTCACTCAGACCGGTATCTACAGCTCTGACCTCTGACCTATATCTACAGCTCTGACCTCTGACCTGTATCTACAGCACTGACCACTGACCTGTATCTACAGCTATCACATCTGACCTGTATTACAGCTCTGATCTCTGACCCGTATTTCCAACTCTGACCTTTGACCTTGAGCTCCACTTGTTTCTTCATCAGGATGTCTCTCTCCCTGCTGTAGACCGTGCAGTTGTAGGTGTCTCTGTCGTAGTCTGTGGGATGTTTCAGGGTCAGACTGAGGTCTCCAGGTCTCAGCAGGTTTCTCTTCATCTTTGTTCGGCCTCTGTAATGTTCGTCCTGTTCTTCAGGTTGGTCAGAGCCATTCTGATACAGGTGGACCACGTCGTCTTCGTCTTCGCCCCTCCATTCCACTCTTATGTCTTCAGGCAGGTGAACTATGGTTTTGCAGGGCAGCAGGACAGACTCCACCCCCGAATCCACCTCCACCTGGTAGACTGAGAGGACAACAAAGCACAACATCAGCTGTGCAGACAGCAGCAGGAACTCTGAAATATGTCCCATTGTTCCATCTAACAGAGACAGTGTTGTCTTTGGTGTCTCTACAATCAACAGCACAACTGACTGTTTATTAAATCACTGAGTATTATTGTCAGATGGACTCAATCAAATCTTTATTAAAGTTAGAATCTGAAGATTTTATGTTCACTTCATGTCTATCGTCTAATGAGGTAAAATGGTGACACACACAACACAAAATACTGCTTGATTCATACATTTGCAGTTTCACAAAGTGAAACACTGCAGTAGGCAAACATTCAAAAGTTCCTACTTTGTGGTCACCAAATCTTGCTGTATTGTGTTATTTCCCCTGCCATTCTTCCCTAACAAAAGCACACATGAATCCAGATTTTGAATGTTTTAGTGTGGCAGAATTCTCCCTGTGTTAAAATCACTGTGCCTATCTTTGGTTTATATTTATGAGCTCAGGGTAATTGTATGACACTATTTGGGAGTTCTGAAGTTTTTCCATTCGTTTTTCTTTGATGTATTTCTTTATTGGGCTATTTAATTTGCAATTATTGCTTTGTTTATTGAGCTAAGTTGAATAAGATTCAGTTTAAGGCCTCCCTGTTAGATGCCGGTGGGTGTATCCCCTCTCCTGTTGGCCATGCGTGTGTTGTCTCCCCCGGGGTGCATGTGTGGGGTGATTGATTTAGATTTCTTCTTGAGGATACCTTGCTCAACGGTCCTCTCTGTGTGGCTTCATTGCTAGCAGTATTAGTTTAGTTTAGAGTTCCCTGTTTGAAACTACCAGGGTAGTAAAAATAAAATAAGTATGCTAAAAGTATGCATGAAATTAGCATAAGATATCTGGTTAAATCAGGAATCTAACCTATGTTGTTACAGCTGCAGTCACGTCATCAACTAATAAAATTAATAATTCAACATATTTCAGAAATGAGCTGTTATCTACATTAATATATCACTAGTGAACACTTCTAACAATCTTGTCACAATGGATGGAACACTGTGACGATACCATCACATGGGAGCCATGTTGCAATACTCGGACGGAGGTCACTAATTGGCCAGGTTGGACCCGACCTACATTCGATTTTTTATAAATTATTGTTTATTATTATACCTCGTGATGGAGCATTTCTATTTTAACCCGGGAAGCTTTTCTAGCATTTAATGTACTGATTTAGCAGCCCAGGGAACTCACAGACCAACTGCATGTGTTCCAATTGTCTCATGTGATTCTGTTCATCCAATCAAATCTGTTCATTCTGATGAGCATTGGTAGTGAAAGTCTGGGAGTGAAAAACACACAGAGAGAGAAGAGACAAACGAGAAAAGAGATTTCTCTTAACCAAGACTGTATAGATTCTTACGTACTTAGTTACATAGATTCTTCCCGTGGGCAGTACAAAAGAATATTTTCTATATCTCCAATCCTAGCTAGAGCTCAATTTTCTCACTGAAGAAGAGAAAGTAGGCAAGTGGTATATAAGAGGGAATGAAAGAGTAGAGGAGGCGTTAAAGCAGTTAATTTGTTAAAGAAGACCTATTACATTGCATATCCAGTCCTATATTATGTGACTCCTGCATGGCAGGTTTGCATGATTCAAAGTTCAAAAAAATAATTTTCTGTCTTGTAATACAGAATTTAATTATTTTGAAGTAACATTATGAAAAACAACATGGTGCGGGATGAGAGAAGTTAGCAGACAGAGAGTAACAGAGAAAATGTCTTCATATGGCAGGATTTACAATTTGGATTAATTTTTACGAAAAGCTGTTTTGATTCTTTTGATTGGTGGACCCTTACAGACTAAAGGAATATAAATAATCAAGGAACGGACACATTCGGCCTAACGAGTGATTTAACGAGCACTTCTACAGTAACAGCAGTGAGCACTTTTTTCTTTCCTCTCTTGTGCCATGCAGGTTACACCGGTAATTCTATAAGAATTAGACTTTGTGGCTCGTTGTTTCCATTAATGAATTGAACGATTAAATTGTGGAGAATCTAACCGATCTAACGATGTGCAGCATGTCCATACTGACATATTGATCATACATTTAAAGATTAAAAGATGTATTAACGATCCAAGCAGAATAGAAGCAGCTAAAGTGGGAGACCCCGCAGGGCTTAAGAGGTTTTATACATCCAAAGCACTTCTATGAAAACCAGATCAGGTGTTTAATGGGGACTTGCGTTTATTTGTCAAAATGCGTTCCCACACCAGGCCAGTAAAGGAGATAGGTGGTTATTGATCCCGGTTCATGTGTGAGTCCTGGGTCAGTGCGTAAAGCCCAGTCCTGGGACTTATTTGGGGCTTGACTTTGATGGGCGTTTTAGTGCTAAATCCCTTGGAGCACCACAAGTAGCCAATTTATAATTCTAGGAACAGTCGAAAACTTCTAGTTTGCACGGAACGCGCTCCACAAACAGGTGGTACAGACGTGGTGCAGCTCATCATTGTGTTTGGACAATGTTTCACTCTGAACATAAAAGAAAAGTTACACCGCGGATGTTCAGATTCAAGTCCGTGCGTGTCCAGATCCGTGTCCGTGCGTAATGGTCCCAGGACAGCGCAGAGCACTGTTTCCCAAAGCCACAAAACATTATGAAGGCTTGCGTTGCACGCTGGGGGTACACCGCCCTGTATCTGTCCTTGTGTCCTCCGTTCATCAAAATAAACGCTGGTCCCCCTGACTCCAGCACTGGCTCTCCGGCTGGACCTGAACTGTTTATGGCTCATCTGACCGCTCGTGTCCAGTTTTAAGCGTGTTGAACATTTTGTCAAAAATGTGTCCAGTTTAAATCATCAAATAAAAAAGTATTAAAGGGTTTCCAAATGAAAAATCTCGTAATATTAAAATGCACAATATTTTCGAACATTTATGCTGGGGAGGGGCTCTAGTAATGAAACTAAACATTTAATCTTTATTTAAATCTGTCAAAACAACATAATATTTTGTTTCTGAAGTTTTAACTTGTGGACTTCCTGCTCCAAACCATGTATTTCTTGCTATATTCCATCAGTCCCTGCTGTGAAGTCCTGGGTGCAGCCTCCTGAAGCTTGAATAATTGGGGGTGTTTCATTCAAATTACGCACGTTTTCAGCTGCCGCATTTATCAACACCAGGTGGTGCGTACACCTGGATTTCAAAGGTACGCACAGCTTCATAAATAAGGCGCTGAGAACAGTGTAAGCATAATCTCACGCACAGTGATGGTTTGGGGTGCCATATCATCTGCTGGTGTTGTTCCACTGAGTTTTCTGAGGACCAAGGTCAACGCAGTTTTAGAGCACTTTATGCTTCCTGCTGCTGACCAACTTAATGGAGACGCAGATTTCATTTTCCAACAGGACTTGGCACCTGCACACAGTGCCAAAGCTACCAGTACCTGGTGTAAGGACCATGGTATCCCTGTTCTTAATTGGCCAACAAACTCACCTGACCTTAACCCTATAGAAAATCTATGAGGTATTGTGAAGAGGAAGATGCAATATGCCAGACCCAACAATGCAGAAAAGCTGAAGGCCACTATCAGAGCAACCTGGCCTCTCATAACACCTGAGCAGTGCCACAGACTGATCGACTCCATGCCACGCTGCATTGCTGCAGTAACTCAGGCAAAATGAGCCCTGGAGTGCTGGTCCTACTTTTCGTTTTCATACTTTTCAGTTGGCCAACATTTTTAAAAATCCTTTATTGGTCTTAAATAATATTCTAATTTTCTGAGATATTGAATTTATGTCAGTTACAGTCATTAAAATTAAAAGGAATGACCACTTGAAATATATTAGTCTGTGTGGAATGAATGTATACATCAGAGGTCACTAATAGGCGGACCGCGGTCCGGATCCGGACCCAGCCGCTGTCCTCTCCGGACCGCCGACCTACAGCCGATTTATTATTGAGACTTACTACCTCGTGATGGAGCCGCTTTCTATTTTAACCCGCGCAGCTTTTCTAGTATTTACTGTACTGGTTTAGCGGCCCAGGAAACTCACAGACCAATCGCGATCGCCTCATGTGATACTGCTCAGCCAATAAAAACTATGCATTCGAGTCGAAGTCCAGCGTCCGCAAGTGAGATACATCGGAGACGCTTTGGAAACGCCGCACCAGTTTTTTCCAGCTATATACTGCGTGTTAGTCTCCAAAGTCCTGCTGCATTCTAACATTACCTTAGCTCTCATTATTAGTCAGGCTCCTTGCATGCTGGCTAATAACTTTTTTTAAGCTGGGTCTCCGACACTGACAGCCTTGTGATGGACAGATTTGTGCAGGGTGTTCCATGAGAGAGAGAGAGCGCCAGAGGGACGGGTGAGTGAGAGAGAGAGAGAGAGTGTAAGGACGTGCTGCGTGAATGCGCCACGGCGCTCGCGATCAAATACGATTTTAAATAGGCTTATTATAAAAAAAACTGAAAAATCAATCTGTGGCGGTCAGCATTGATATTGTGGCAACCCAAGTTCGTTTCAGCTTGAGTACACGAACAGATGGTCGGACATTCTCCTTCAGGATCTCTTGGTAGACAGCAGAATTCATAGTTCCTTTTATCACGGCAAGTCTTCCAGGTCCTGAAGCAGCAAAACAGCCCCAGACCATCACACTACCACCACCATATTTTACTGTTGGTATAATGTTCTTTTTATGAAATGCAGTGTTCCTTCTATGCCAGATATACTTCGACACACACCTTCCAAAGAGTTCCACTTTTGTCTCATCGGGTCCACAGAATGTTGTCCCAAAAGTCTTGGGGATCATCAAGATGTGTTGTGGAGAAATTGAGACGAGCTTTGATGTTCTTTTTGCTCAGCAGTGGTTTTCTCCTTGGAACTCTGCCATGCAAGCCATTTTTGCCCAGTCTTTTCCTGATGGTGGAGGCATGAACGCTGACCTTAACTGAGGCCTGCAGTTCTTTGGACGTTGTTGTGGGGTCTTTTGTGACTTCTTGGATGAGTCGTCGCTGCGCTCTTGGGGTAATTTTGGGCGGCCGGCCACTCCTGGGAAGGTTCACCACTGTTCCATGTCTTCGCCATTTGTGGATAATGGCTCTCACTGTGGTTCGCTGGATTCTCAAAGCTTTGGAAATGGCTTTATAACCCTTTCCAGACTGATAGATCTCAATTACTTTCTTTCTCAATTGTTCCTGAATTTCTTTGGGTCTCGGCATGATGTGTAGCTTTTAAGGATCTTCTGGTGGACCTTACTGTGTCAAGCAGCTCCTATTTAAGTGATGGCTTGATTGTGAACAGGTGTGGCAATAATCAGGCCTGGGTGTGGCTAGAGAAATTGAACTCAGGTGTGGACAACCACAGTTATAGTATGTTTTAACAAGGGGGGCAATCACTTTTTCACACAGGGCCATGATGGTTTGGATTTTTTTTTCACCTTTAATAATAAACACCTTCATTTACAAATTGCATTTTGTGTTTACTTGTGTTGTCCTTGACTATTGTTTAAATTGGTTTGATGTTCCGAAACACTTAAGTGTGACAAACGTGCAAAGGAACAGGAAATGAGGAAGGGGGGCAAACACTTTTTCACACCACTGTACATGTAGGCCTACATGCCTCCCACAGGCAGTTCAAAACCAGAATATCTCATAGATCTGCAATGCTAGCTGGCAGGACAATTTAGAGCTCACGTTTCTCACTGAACAAGAGAAAGTAGGAAAGTGGTTTATAAGAGGGAATGAAAGAGCAGAGGAGGCGTTACAGCTGTTCATTTGATGTGTTGAGTGTTTATTATATTTATTTTATCCATACTTAAGACTACACTTCATCACTTCAGGCTACCCCTTTTATTTCTTTTTTTTTTTTAAATAGGCACTTTATTTTAGTTTACTTAAATTTAGAATTTATTATTAGAGTATTTATTATTTATTCCCCTCCAGTTTGATGTGAAAACTGAATATTGTTGAAATATTGTCAGTTGTCCCATGTTGATACAACTATACGTTATGGCACTGAATGAAAACGCAAGTTAATCATTTTGATGTTCCGGACCTTTGCTTCAGGAAATTTTCTCTAACTGGACCACTTTGAATTCTAATTGAATACCCCTGGTCTACATTATACTAGTTTCACTTTTTGAATGGAATTACCGAAATAAATCAAATTTTTGATGATATTCTAATTACTTGACCAGCACCTGTAAATGGAACACCGCCTCCATCTAGCTCCGTGTGTTGTAGAATGGAGCAGTTAATAGAAAAAGCAGTTCAAAACAGAGCGTTCAGAAAAGATGGAAAGCTGAAGTTTTGGTCACTGTCCTTTCATCACTTCCCAGGAAACTCAACAAACGCAACCTATTGGTTTCAGGTGTAGAAACTAACGATGGTCGTTCAGGCTTGGTCTCGGGTAGTCCTAATGACTGTAACGACTGTCGTTACAGCAACCAGGAACACTAACGAACCAGCAGTATCGACGATCCTGGCAAACGACCCCACTGAGGTTAAATAGCTGAGTGTCCCTTCCAGTCAGTCAGAACTGAATAAGTTCCTTGGATGAGGGACGAAACGTCTTCCAGTATCTTTCAACCAAGTCCAGTTGCTCTTGACTTTAACCTTCGTTGGATAACTATGACCTGGATGACTGAGAATCTTCATAGACATCACAAGTGTTTAGCTTTTTTGCTCCAATAATACATTTATATGCTGGAAGTGTAGCAGTAGTGACATACCTGACATGAAATAATGCCGGAAATGTACCAACAGAACCCCATTAGCACCAAGAACAACAACCAGGAGAACCAGGACAACCAGGAGAACTTTGGCCCAGTATGGAAATCGTTCTGTGGGAACCAGAAACATAAAGAATATGACCTCTGACCTATGAATGTATCTACAGCAGGTGTTAGGGTTTGTTGCTGACCTTTGATCTTCAGTTGTATCTCTGTTACTCTCCGCTGTCCTCCTAACAATCTGACAGTGCAGGTGTAGGTGCTGCTGTCAGAGACGTGGAGTTTTGTCAGCTTGAGGCTGAGGTCTCCAGTTTCCAGAGCGTCAGTCTTCATGGATGTTCGGCCGCTGTAAAGCTGGTTTTGGTCTTTAAGTTCATCACCTTCAAGCTGACGCTGATGGACGGTTGGAGGATCGAGATCGTAACGGCTCCACACCACTGTGGGGTCGTCAAGATTGAAAGTGGGAGACTCACAGGGCAGCAGGACAAACTCCTCCCCCTCATACAGCTCCACAGCTGAGGCATGCTGGGAAACTGTGAGGTCACACAGACAGAGAGGTTCAATCACAGAAGCCTTATATGATGTCTTATTCCTTCTGGATCCTCAGGTGACCCAGAAACCAACCCTGTCCTGTTTGTGAATGGATGCTGCAGCTGATCAGCACAATTTAAAACCATCACCACCTGACAAATAACAGAAGCACCTCAGCTGTCATATTGCTCTCACTTTTTAGATGGACTGGTTTCTGATTCAACATGGTGTTAAAATGAGTGTTAACTGTCTGAACTCCTCTTTTCTCACATCTCTTCCTTCCATCTTTCCATCACGTCTTCAGAGGGAGCAACTAATACTCAGGGAAAAGGCAGGACTGGGATTGTTGCTCACCTTTTACCAGCAGCTGTATCTGTGTCACTGTCTTTTGTCCTCCCAACGCAATGACGGTGCAGGTGTAGGTACCACTGTCAGAGAGCTGGAGTTTTGTCAGCTTGAGGCTGAGGTCTCCAGTTTTCAGAGCGTCAGTCTTCATGGATGTTCGGCCGCTGTAAAGCTGGTTTTGGTCTTTAAGTTCATCACCTTCCTGCTGACGCTGGTGGATGGTTGGAGGATTGATATCACAGCGGCTCCACACCACTGTGGGGTAGTCTATGTCAAAGGTGGAAAACTTACAGGGCAGCAGGACAAACTTCTCCCCCTCATACAGCTCCACAGCTGAGGCAGGCTGGTTAACTATGAGGGCACACAGACAGAGGTTCAATCACAGCAACCTTATTTCGTGTCTTATTCTGTGGAGTTAAATCTTTGGCACTCTTGTTGTAAATGCACAGACTCTTCACACATATATATTACAATTTGTAAAGACAAATCACGACCAAGATACCACACAAATATCTTGCAGATGTCAGCCCGATGTTCAAAGTTGCTAAACATCATGTTGTATGCAGAATGAATGACAATATGTCACTGGGTAATCTGTTTTTGGTAGGAAATAGCCTCCAGACGATGTGTGGATGATGATCAAAGCCACACCATCCAGCTGTGTACCGCTTCAGCATGACCTTAATTGATAAAGGTTGGATAATTCAGGCAGTAATGTCACTATCCATGAGCAAAATGTAAATATAAACATCAGATTTGATGAGATTATTATGCCCTGTGTGTGTGTTGTTGCCCGTTCACATCAAATATCTATGCTTTGGGAAAGTGTGACAAAGACAGTTATTTGACATCAATGGTACACTTTGGTGTCTGTAGGAGAAGTGTTAGCAGATAGTAGCTACCCAACCAGCTAGATTGTGATGTTAGTGTTAAAGGCATTGACAGCCCCCACGCAGGCCCTTACACTAACCTTACCCATTACGGGACTGTGTGCCTAAACCAGTGAATGTATGTGTCATGTATTTGTTTAGAGTTGAAAATGCTAATAGATTCAGGTGCTACAAGTAATGTGATGGGAGAAAATGTATTGGACAGGCTGAAGGCCAACAGATAAAGTGTTATTCATGTGTGCCAAAACAACAGAAAAATTTGTACCTATACTCATCCAATCAGTCAGGCAATGCTGAAGTACTCCGACAGCCATGAAGCTAGGGGTATTTAAAATTGGTGAAAATGTCTCACTTGTTAAAGACATTAAATGCACACTCCAGCAGCAATATACATACATGTTCAAGGGAGTAGGAAAATTGAACACCAAGCAAATAAGCCTGCACAATCACAGAAAGGTAAAACCTGTGGCTCAGCCAAACAACCTCCGGGCAGCAGTTGAGGAAAAGATCAAGTCAAGTCAAGTCAAGTTTATTTATAAAGCACATTTAAAAACAACCAGAGTTGACCAAAGTGCTGGACAAGTTATGTCGAATCAACACAGTTAGAAACAATATACATAAATAAAGACACAAGCACAGGTGCCCCTAACCAAACTCAAACGCCAAAGAATACAAATGTGTTTTAAGTCGAGACTTAAAAGTATGGATGGTGGGGGATGATCTAATAATCAGGGGTAGATTATTCCACAGTCTCGGGGCCACCACTGAAAAGGCACGGTTTGTTTTCAGACGAGACTGTGGGACAGTTAAGAGGGATTGATTTGATGATCTGAGGGTTCTGGAGGAGTGATGAAACATTAGGAGTTCTGAGATATAAGATGGGGCCAGACCATGTAATGCTTGAAAAACAATTTGCAGCACCTTAAAATCGATTCTATATTTGACTGGTAACCACTGAAGAGCAGCCAATAGTGGGGTTATATGGTCCTTCTTCCTTGTACCAGTTAGTAATCTGGCAGCTGCAAGATCAAGGAACTAATAAACCCAAGTCCTCACCTCCTGGAAAAACCCAGTGATGGTACTCCAAAAACCTGACAAGGACATCAGGATGTGTTTAGATATAAGGAGAGCTAATGAGGCTATTGAGTCCATTCATATTCCCTTTGTGACATGTTGGATTGTTTATTTATTAAGTCCTGTAAAAGTACCTTAATGGGAGAGAACGCTGATCTATATTGCTCTTTGAATTAATGTGCTGTATAATGTAGTGGTTGATTTAGAAACAGTTCTTATATTGGAAAGAAGTATTTGCATTTATGTAATGTCAACATTGGAGTGTAATGGAACTGACAATGAGTAAAAGAGGGGGACCATACTAATTAATTTTATTGGGGCAGAACATGGACAGCGAATTAGACAATGGACACTTTAAGAAGACACTTATGCACAAGGGAAAGTTTTGCACATTTGTTCTGTGGTTTGAGACTTTGTAATAAATTGAGAGGAAGTTTGGGAAGGATAACGCATGGTTTCTGTCTTCATTCATCTAATCCCTGTGTTTTCAGGGAGTTGGACAGTTGAACCACTAATCATTTGTTGCTGTGGTACATGCCACTTAAGACCCGCAAGAAACTGTGGGGCCTTGTCCGGGATATCTCCTCTTCATGTTCAACGGGGAGCAGATCCAGTAATATTAGGACCACAAGACTGAGGTGACGAGACGTGACTACAGCCTAGGAACCAGTCGGTAGGCCACATCTTGCCAGAGGGCCGCACCGCTGAACCAAGGGGTCAAAGCATGGGAGCCACCAGCCACACCATTGGTTCATCGGACCACTGTACACTGCAGGTTACATTGTGCCGTTATCGTCATCACATACACAATGTCAGCTGTAAGGAACTGGTATGGAGCATCAAGAAGAGTCTGTTGAATGTCAGTATCCACCAGATCACAAGTTTTGAGCAAAGTCTTGATGTTAAGTGATTTAATAGGTAAAGTTAGTGAAGTCTGTGCCACAGCTGAGAAGTCTGTTGAGGTATCTGGAGATGCAGTGACATACGCAGGCCCAGCCATATCCAGCCCCAGCCAATCCACAACAGTACTAGCTCATACACCACAACCACACTCTCACTCAGACAAGACAATCATACTAGCACCACCCCACCCCAACACACATGCTTTGACATCCACACGATCAGTTGAAGGGCTGGGAAAGTGTCTGGTCCCACCTTGGTGAGAAAGCAACTACTGAGATAATCCAAGAGCTCATGTGCGTTAAGCAGATGGAGCAGGAGTTACCTCAGCAATTCCTGTACCGCATGATTGGCCTTAAACAGAAGCTTATTTTTCAATCAAGGCAAATCAACACAGACATTTCCTATGATCCTAAGACCATTCAAGAGGTGTTTCTCTATACTGTATACCAAGGCCTCGGGGGGAAATTTGCAGATCTCTGGCGGAGACCAACACACACACACATAGTGCTAAGGTGGAGACGGGAGGTGAACAAAGTAAAGACTCAAGAAATTTAGTAGTAGACACCAAGAACCTTCAGACCATACAACAGTTGAATGCCCAAGTGGAGGCTCTGACACACATGGAGGCTACCTTGATTGATCAGCAGACAATAAATGCACCACTCCAAACACTGCCACGCCAGGGGCCACCACCCCTCCCTCAGCCCACCCCGAGTAAATACTTTCCACCTCCAGCCCAAGCGAGGGGAAGGACAGCTGGTTGCACAAACTGCATTGAACAGAATCTGCAGGAGTGTAACCACTGCTTTGTGTGTGGAGGGTTGGGACACCGGGCCGCCCAAGATCCAGGGAAACAGGTCACAGTCTCTGCTGAGGGACAGCCAGAGATCGGCGTACAGTCACAGTCCCAGCCAGTAAGACACACGCCCGAACGACGGCCGGGGAAACCCATCGATGAACAACAGGCACACACACTTGCATCTCAGAGTACCGCCAGATGCAGGGTACCCCTAGTTGGAAGGAGAAGCTTACTTAAGTGTCTGGACAATGGCTACCCAACAACAGCCCTGTTTGATTCTAGCTCACAAGTGAGCATGATTGACCAGGAGTGGGCTGATTCCCACATTCCTAACTATGCAGTGAGACCCCTACAAGAACTCTTGGATGGGGACCTAGATCTTTTTTTGCTGTGACTGGCCATGCTATCTCCTATAACAGATGGGTTAAACTCACTGTCAATCTCTCAGGGAACGATGACCCCAACCTCACCATCCAAGCCCCTTACCTGATAAGTCCGGCGCCCTTGGCACAGCTATTACTAGGATCCAAAGTGCTTGTAGAGATCATCGAGAGACAAGAACTACTTGGCAATGCCGTTGCGACACTCATCAGCCTCCTTCGCAGAGCTTTGGGGTTGGAGGAGGCGTAAGTGGTGGCCAAGGTCAACTACATCCGGATCCCACAGAGGACAAACTGCGACCCAGCTGCAGTAAGAGTGGGTAGGAACAATGTAGACATTACAGCCAGGAAAGCAGTGAACGCATTCGTATGTTGCAGGGTCCCCCAAACTTCAACATTTCTGACCCCTTGGTCCTGTATGAACCTGCCAAGAGAATGGTGCTTTGGGTCAGCTGAGTGTAGGGGATGGTCTCCTGGGAATTGATAATACTTGACGGCCTCAAATTAAGGTACCCATCTCTAAACCATTCAAACACGACATTATCCTGCAAAAGAGGATATCCTTGGGCACCATTGGGCACCCCAGTGCAAAGGGCATATGCATCCATTCCGAAACCACTTTACCAGGAAGTGAAAGAGCACATTCAAGAGCTGATGATTAAGGGATGAAGTTTCAATTACCCTACGCTGCCCCAGTCATTTGTGTGAGGAAGAAGGATGGCTCCCTTTAGAAGGATGGCTACGATTACCGGCTACTGAACAGCAAAACAGTGCCAGATCCACACCCCCTTCCTCGGATCCAGGATTGTAATGACTCACTGTGAGGGTACACTTGGTTCTCGATCCTGGATCAGGGCAAAGCATACCATCAAGGGTTTATTGCTGAAGGATCCAGGCACCTGACAGCATTCACAACTCCATGGGGGTCGTATGAGTGGGTAAGGATACCGGACTTTCAAATGCACCCTCAGCATTTCAAAGGAGCATGGAGAAGATGCTCGACACACTAAGGGATGAGGTGTTGCATCCCCTACCTGGACAACATGCTTTGTTACTCCAAATCCTTCAACAAGCATGTTGAAGTGCTGCGCAAAGTCCTCCAAGCCCTGCAGCGACACAGAGTAAAGTTGAAACTGGAGAAGTGCGAGCTTTTCCGCAAAGAGGTCGACTCAAAGATGATCGTAGATCATACTTGCAACTTGGGCCGCCACAAGGAAAATCCTTGAACCCCCCATACTGAAACCTCCAGTATGGGGGTGGGATGGCACAATGGTTAAGACGCCTGCCTTTGTATGTAAATTAATGTAAAGATGACTGGTAAAGACTAGAATACTGTTTTGAGAATTGGTAAACCTGTAGATGCTTTAGTAAAGATGAATAATGATATGGGAAAAAAAATTATCACATTGTACTGCCAGGGTTAAAATTGGGTCAAACATGGAATTCCTGAAGGAAGTGTGATCAGCCCTATTCTTTTCAGATAATATCATGGAACAACTCACCAGCCAAAACAAATAGATATAAATTCACCTTTTTAACCTCTGCTGTTGTTGTCAATGATGTCATGTACTGTATGTCAACTTCTTTGCTACTGAGGCACAACTAATTCCCCTCGGGGACAAATAAAGGTCTTGAAGTTGAACTTGAATATGTTAGGAATATAAAAACTTTGGCTGTGGCTCAGGAGGTAGAGAGGGTTACCTGTTAATCGGAAGGTCAGGGTTCAGTCCCTCCTCCAGGCAAGATACTGCCTTTGAGTGGTCAAAAAGACTATAAAGGCGTTATACAAATATGGAGAACATGCAGATGATGGGACAATCTTGAAAAGCGGGTGAAATGTTAATCATGTGATTAAGAAAGTGCGGTCTCCACCATGGTGCAGCCTGAAGTTAAACATTCCAGGGCCCGTTTAATCCTGCGTTTGGGTCCCATCTAGAGCTGAGATTCTGCGCTATTGGTCAAGCGGACACAACTGCAATGTTCATACTTTACACTTCAGGGCATGTTAAATTAACAAATTAGTGCTAAAAAGATCCACAACTGTAACTAGCTAACTAGTAACTACTTAAACCTTGGAAGCTGTAAGTATTGCTTTGTTTTGTGTGGTTTTACTATTTATTTTAAGGTTACCTAACTTTGCGGTAGCATATTGCATGGGTAATGTCGCTAGCAGGCTCGGCGATATTGGACTAAGGTTGTAATCCTGAGGGACAGTGGAGAGAAACTGAACGGTAAGTCTCATTTGAAGCTCACTAACTAACGAGAAAGCAACAAGTGAAAAAGACAATTGCTTGGCAATGTTGTTGACTAGCACCCAGCAGCTAGGTTGTTCCGACCATAAAGCTGCTGTTAGCGATATAAAAAAAATAAAAAAATAAAAAAATACAAATACAAATAAAAAAATACATGTTAGCGGATAGTGAGATATTAGTGGATATTGCATATAGGTTTACGTGGTATACGTTGGAGAAAATCATACATATAGAAGTGAAGTCACAAATTGACAGGAAGTGATCCACAAATGTGCAAAATCTGTTTCACATGTACAAATCCCTCAGAATTTTTGTGGATATGATTTCACACTGATGCAACAATGGATTAATGCTTAAATTATAAATATGGTATTTCAATTAAATACTGTCCCACAAAAATTGGCACAGAAATGAATGTTGACAGTGTCAACTTAATTCCACCTAGCACTATTACACCACACAGCACCACATGTAACTAGAACTGCTCTATTTTCTAATTGTTAGGTGTAGTGGCAGGCATTGCCTGGTTGCTGACCGTTGTAGCTTCACTCACTGCACCTGCTCCCACAACTATCTAGGCTATGTTCTAGCAGATTTGTGTGAAAAGTGTGAAAAAGGATGTCAAGGCCACAGGAAGGATTAGGCGATGAATAGTGGTGGTAGGAAATGCGTCCTCTGTACCCTCCAATGTTTGCTAGACTCTGATCTCTGCCCTTTCCAAACAACCATGACGTTGGACTGAGGTGATGATCAGATCAAAGGTAGGAATCTTATCTTACCGTGCACGAGGATCACAAACACCACAAACATCTTCATCTTTCTGTAGAAACTACAACAACCACAAAGTCGTCTTTAATCTGCTTCTCACTAAAGGAAGTCTTCAGAAACCCAGTGAGGACATCAGCTCACAGCCAGCTGTCCCTTTCCTCCTCCTGATAATCTACCGACTCTGTCAGAAAACTTTACTTTCGATTTTAACAGTTGTGTAACATTTAAGAAACAGGTAGGGCAGGTAAGAGAAGGAGGAAGTCAGGTAATGTGAAAAACAACAGTAACAGTGTCTGAAAATAAAGAGCAGTAGTTGTATTAGAGAACCTGAAAAGATACAATTTTACACAGCTGTTGATGCAGTGACATCACAGAGTTGATTTTAAGAACTGTTACCATCCAGTCATATTTCCTAACCTGTGTTTTGTGTGGCTGTGTTTGTGTTAGAGTGGGTGCTCTGTGCCTGTGAGGATCTTTGAGTGTCCTAAAGGTGTTTCCCTCTGATTGGCTGGATACATGAGCTGAGCCTAGGGAGTGTCTGCTGCTGGTTGGTCTTTTCATAACATCCTGATTGTATTTGTATTTGTCAGACGCTCTAACTTGTAGGTTTCAGTCTTTATCTGAGAGAGAGAGAAAGAGAGACAGGTGTTATTATAATCCATGAAGTGATCTAGTTGTGATGTAGTCTCTCTCTACCTGTTTGTTATTTTGTCTCTTTACCCGTTTTACCTGTTTGTCTACTATACCAGTCTATCTACTTGTCTACCTGCCATTCTTCCTTTACACCTTACTTTCTACCTCTTTTCTCTCTGTCTCTCTCTACACCTGTCTGTCTACGTGTCTCTCTCCCAATTCAATTCCATTATATTACATTTCATTTACATTACATTTTAATCATGCTTTATTGGCATGAATGTAAAACAACAATGTTGCAAAAGCTACAAATAAATTACAAAAGAATAAATAATGTTATACAGTTCATTAATTATCACTATTCTCACATAATAATAATAATAATAATAATAATAATAATAATAATAATAATAATAAATTATATAATAAATATATTTATTAAAAATAAAGTCAATAAAACAGTAAGCGTGTGTATGTTGACAAAAATATCAGTATCAAATGTGATAATGTGAAAATTTCAAAAAAACTAACAAAACAAATAAATATAATAAAAAATAATAATAATTTGAACTTTTCAGAAAAAATAATACATTTGACTCTATTCTGTGGGGCGGCACGGTGGTGCAGTGTTTTAGTTTCAGGTCGTGGGTTCAAATCCCGGTCCCGGCCTTTCTCCCCGTGTCTGTGTGGGTTCTCTCCAGGTGCTCCGGCTTCCTCTCGCCATCCAAAGCCTGTGGGTGTTTGTTTAGTCTCAGTTGTTGGGTCTCGATGTGGAGCTGTGATGGTGGTTTCAGGTCTGGACCAGGAAGACCTTCTCCTTCTCAGCTCTCAGTCTCATAGCAGGAAAGTCAAGTTCAAACTGTCTCAGGTCGCCTTGTATCATGGCAGTTCCATTTTTGAACAGGTTTACTGTTATTGTGCTGGAGTCATTTTCTTCTAGGACACTTATTTTCCATCCATTACAAATGCCTGCTCTCTTTATTGCTGGGTAATGAGAGCTGAACACATTCAGCCAGGCACATGGTTCATCAGTCCAGAAGATTAAATTGCAGGACCTTCCATCTTTGTAGTGGTCCAGGAACAGGATTTCTGGTCTTTCTCTGAGTATTGTTTGTTTATATTTTCCCCTTGCAGTTTTGCTTTTGATAGCTGGGGGGTAGTCAATGGTTTCAGAGTGTGTAGACATCATGAAACAGTTGTTTATCTTCATGCTTCTGTGTTTAAAACAGCACTACTTCTGTTTATGCCGTTGCTATGTAACCACAGTCCAGTGTTAGCTTGTTAGCTATTAGCTTGAGTGTTTCAGTTGGGACTTGTTTTATAGTAATAAATGTAAAAACTTACTGATTTCAGTGTCCAGTTGTTTGCTGTTACTTGTTAAAGTCACTCTATCATCTTCTTCATTTGTTTTTGTTATCTCCCTGTTTGTTTCTCTTCAGTTTGATGCTCTGTTTCTGAGCTCTGTTTTCTTCAAACTCTCTCCTCTAGTGTATTGCAACACGTTCTCATCTCAATGCGTTATATCTGACGCCTTTATCCGGAGTGACAAAGCGTAAGGATTTTACGCTAAAGGTACCCTTCCGCGTCCGTATGAAATGCCCCCGTTTCCTACGTTACAGCTAACCCTACAGCTGCCTCACGGCCGATGTGCTAACAGGTAGGGTTAGCCGGTCGACATGCATACATTCAGTGACTTGGGTTTAGGCACTAACATTTCGGATGGTTGTGGTTAGGGTAGGGGCTTCAGGGGGGCTGCTAGCTAGCTAGCACTTCCGGTGCGTCTTCCGGAAGCGTCTCATGGAGAAGCACCGGATGCGTCTCCATAAAACGCTAAAGGGTACCTTATGCGTAAAATACTTATGCTTTGTCATTCTTTCTCAAATCGTCGGTATATGACGCCCTGAGATGAGAACGGGCTGTGTATTCTGGTCACTTCTTTTGCATTTTTCTCATAAGAAGGTTGGTGTTTATGCAATTTTTGGACGGAAAACAAGTGATTTGTTTAGCAGCAAGCCTTAAATATGACTTCTCCTATTGCACATTAATTATATAGCTTTATATTATAAAGTACCTTTGTATCTGTTGACTGACTGTAGTGTTTGAAGGTGCTATATAAATAAAATTTTAACACAGTAATAGTGACAAAGTGGTCATGGCCCAGTGGGTGATTCCAGACACAATCAACACACAACAATAAAACAAGACCCAGCAGTCTTTAAATATCCCTTTGGGGTTTCTTAACGGAACCACATGAAGCTTGTACAAGCGAGTGACAATAACACAGTTCTGATCTGCTGCCGAGACACAAGCCTCTTACTCGGGTTGCTTTGGGTATAACAACATGATAGCGTCAGTGCTTTTTAGTAATGAAACGTAGCCTCAGTGCTTTTTTTACTCAATGCTGTAGTGCAGAGGTCACTAATAGGCGGACCGCGGTCCGGATCCGGACCCAGCCGCTGTCCTCTCCGGACCGCCGACCTACAGCCGATTTATTATTGAGACTTACTACCTCGTGATGGAGCGTTTCTATTTTAACCCGCGCAGCTTTTCTAGTATTTACTGTACTGGTTTAGCGGCCCAGGAAACTCACAGACCAATCGCATCGTCTCATGTGATACTGCTCAGCCAATAAAAACTATGCATTCGAGTCGAGTCTGCGTCCGCAAGTGAGATACATCGGAGACGTTTTGGAAACGCGCACCAGTTTTTCCAGCTATATACTGCGTGTTAGTCTCCAAAGTCCTGCTGCATTCTAACATTACCTTAGCTCTCATTATTAGTCAGGCTCCTTGCATGCTGGCTAATAACTTTTTTTAAGCTGGGTCTCCGACACTGACAGCCTTGTGATGGACAGATTTGTGCAGGGTGTTCCATGAGAGAGAGAGAGCGCCAGAGGGACGGTGAGTGAGAGAGAGAGAGAGAGAGAGTGTAAGGACGTGCTGCGTGAATGCGCCACGGCGCTCTGCGATCAAATACGATTTTAAATAGGCTTATTATAAAAAAAACTGAAAAATCAATCTGTGGCGGTCAGCATTGATATTGTGGCAGCCGCCACAAATAAATGAAGGTATGGGAAACACTGCACAGGAGAGAGGAGTCAAAGAGAAAAGGCATTTCACAAGAATGTAGAGATTTTTACAGTGGTGTGAAAAAGTGTTTGCCCCCTTCCTCTTTCCTGTTCCTTTGCATGTTTGTCACACTTAAGTGTTTCGGAACATCAAACCAATTTAAACAATAGTCAAGGACAACACAAGTAAACACAAAATGCAATTTGTAAATGAAGTTGTTTATTATTAAAGGTGAAAAAAAATCCAAACCATCATGGACCTGTGTGAAACAGTGATTGCCCCCTAAACCTAATAACTGGTTGGGCCACCCTTAGCAGCAACAACTGCAACCAAGCGTTTGCGATAACGTGCAATGAGGCTTTTACAGCGTCCTGGAGGAATTTTGGGCCACTCATCTTTGCAGAATTGTCCTAATTCAGTTACATTAGAGGGTTTTCGAGCATGAACGGCCTTTTTAAGGTCATACCACAACATCTCAATAGGATTCAGGTCAGGACTTTGGCTAGGCCACTCCCAAAGTCTTCATTTTGTTTTTCTTCAGCCATTCGGTGGTGGACTTGCTGGTGTGTTTAGGATCATTGTCCTGCTGCAGAACCCAAGTTCGTTTCAGCTTGAGTACACGAACAGATGGTCGGACATTCTCCTTCAGGATCTCTTGGTAGACAGCAGAATTCATAGTTCCTTTTATCACGGCAAGTCTTCCAGGTCCTGAAGCAGCAAAACAGCCCCAGACCATCACACTACCACCACCATATTTTACTGTTGGTATAATGTTCTTTTTATGAAATGCAGTGTTCCTTCTATGCCAGATATACTTCGACACACACCTTCCAAAGAGTTCCACTTTTGTCTCATCGGTCCACAGAATGTTGTCCCAAAAGTCTTGGGGATCATCAAGATGTGTTGTGGAGAAATTGAGACGAGCTTTGATGTTCTTTTTGCTCAGCAGTGGTTTTCTCCTTGGAACTCTGCCATGCAAGCCATTTTTGCCCAGTCTTTTCCTGATGGTGGAGGCATGAACGCTGACCTTAACTGAGGCCTGCAGTTCTTTGGACGTTGTTGTGGGGTCTTTGTGACTTCTTGGATGAGTCGTCAGCTAGCTCTTGGGGTAATTTTTGGGCGGCCGCCACTCCTGGGAAGGTTCACCACTGTTCCATGTCTTCGCCATTTGTGGATAATGGCTCTCACTGTGGTTCGCTGGATTCTCAAAGCTTTGGAAATGGCTTTATAACCCTTTCCAGACTGATAGATCTCAATTACTTTCTTTCTCAATTGTTCCTGAATTTCTTTGGGTCTCGGCATGATGTGTAGCTTTTAAGGATCTTCTGGTGGACCTTACTGTGTCAAGCAGCTCCTATTTAAGTGATGGCTTGATTGTGAACAGGTGTGGCAATAATCAGGCCTGGGTGTGGCTAGAGAAATTGAACTCAGGTGTGGACAACCACAGTTATAGTATGTTTTAACAAGGGGGCAATCACTTTTTCACACAGGGCCATGATGGTTTGGATTTTTTTCACCTTTAATAATAAACACCTTCATTTACAAATTGCATTTTGTGTTTACTTGTGTTGTCCTTGACTATTGATTAAATTGGTTTGATGTTCCGAAACACTTAAGTGTGACAAACGTGCAAAGGAACAGGAAATGAGGAAGGGGGCAAACACTTTTTCACACCACTGTACATGTAGGCCTACATGCCTCCCACAGGCAGTTCAAAACCAGAATATCTCATAGATCTGCAATGCTAGCTGGCAGGACAATTTAGAGCTCACGTTTCTCACTGAACAAGAGAAAGTAGGAAAGTGGTTTATAAGAGGGAATGAAAGAGCAGAGGAGGCGTTACAGCTGTTCATTTGATGTGTTGAGTGTTTATTATATTTATTTTATCCATACTTAAGACTACACTTCATCACTTCAGGCTACCCCTTTTATTTCTTTTTTTTTTTTTAAAATAGGCACTTTATTTTAGTTTACTTAAATTTAGAATTTATTATTAGAGTATTTATTATTTATTACCCCTCCAGTTTGATGTGAAAACTGAATATTGTTGAAATATTGTCAGTTGTCCCATGTTGATACAACTATACGTTATGGCACTGAATGAAAACGCAAGTTAATCATTTTAATGTTCCGGACCTTTGCTTCAGGAAATTTTCTCTAACTGGACCACTTTGAATTCTAATTGAATACCCCTGCTGTAGTGAATCAGAGTGTTGCAGCTCCAGTGATGATTTTTTTACTTTCAGCAGAGTGTATGGCATGCATTTCTTCCCTTCAGTGAATTCAAAGAGCAGTGGCAGAAGCAGCAGTATATACACTCACTGGCCATTTTATTAGGTACACCTTGCTAGTACTGGGTTGGACCCCCTTTTGCCTTCAGAACTGCCTTAATCCTTCAACAAGGTCCATATTGACATGATAGCATCATGCAGTTGCGGCAGATTTGTTGGCTGCACATCCATAATGACAATCTCCCTTCCACCACATCCCAAAGGTGCTCTGCTGGATTGAGATCTGGTGACTGTGGAGGCCATTGGAGTGCTGTGAACTCACTGTCACGAAATGATTTGAGCTTTGTGACATGGTGCATTATCCTGCTGGAAGTAGCCATCAGAAGATGGGTACACTGTGGTCATAAAGGGATGGACATGGTCAGCAACAATATTCAGGTATTGTAGGTACCAATTGGATTTGGATACCATTGGAGCCAATCCCATCGGGTGAAAGGCGGGGTACACCCTGGACCGGTTGCCAGTTCATTGCAGGACCACACATAGACAAACAAACAACTTAGACAAACAACCAGTTACACCTAAGGACAATTTCTGGAGACACCAATTAATCTAGCCTGCATATGTGGTCTTCTGCTTCTGTAGCCTTGTATCTGCTTCAAGGTTCGACGTGTTGTGCGTTCAGAGATGCTATTCTGCATACCTTTGTAGTGGTTATTTGTGTTACTGTTGTGTTTCTGTCATTTTGAACCAGTCTGCCCATTCTCCTCTGACCTCTGACATCTACAAGGCATTTTCATCCACACAACTGCTGCTCGCTGGATGTTTTCTGTTTTTCAGACCACTCTCTTTAAACCCTAGAGATGGTTGTGTGTGAAAATCCCAGTAGATCAGCAGTTTCTCAAATAATTAGACCAGCCCGTCTGGCACCAACAACCATGCCACGTTCAAAGTCACTTAAATCTCCTTCTTCCCCATTATGATGCTCAGTTTGAACTTCAGCAAGTGGTCCTGACCACGTCTACATGTCTAAATGCATTGTGAATGGCTGATTAGCTATTTGTGTTAACAAGTAATTAAATGGGTGTACCTATTAAAGTGGCCGTGAATGTATGTCATGCTATGTTATGAACCTTCAGAAGCCTCAGGTCCTCTGGTAGAAGCATTTTAATTATCCCTAGAGTCCATGAAGGTGAAAACTGATGTTGAGGTGTCTTTTATTTAATATGACCCAAGTCTTTGTAACAGCCTTCCTGAGGGCAGCAGAGATATTTTTAAAAGCAAACTAAAGACCTACCTGTTTACCCAGGCTTCTAGTTGCATTTATTTTATTTATCTATGCACTTACATTTTTACTGATACATTTTTTATTGAATTTCTCTGTGTGTGGAAGGGAGTGGGAGTGGCGTTATTGTCATTGTCCTTGTTTATTTTAAGTGAAGCACTTTGTGTTACTTGGATCTTGTTCGGGTTCAGACTTTGTTAAAGCAGCTCTCTGGAATGAGTCCAGATTACCACAGATCTCTTCTGAGGAAAGAGGACGAGCTTATGGACCTACAGCAGTGTTACACCTGTGGAATTTTTGAAGAACTGATGTACTCTTGTAACACGCATTGAAGTGGCAAGGAAGAAACATGTTGTTAGTCATACTCTGTGGTTGGCTTGGTCAGTATTTCATGTTATTGTTGACAGCCCTGGTTAAGATGACAGAAACCCTGATTAAAGAGGTGACGTTGGACTGAGGTGATGACCAGATCAGAGGGAGGAAGGTTATCTTATCGTCTCTACGCTCGTCTTATCGTCTCTACGCTAAAAAGGCAGTGCAGGACCCACGCTAAAAGCAACAACACCTTTCACCAAAGTGCATTCTGACATCATATTATGCTGCGGCACAGGTATCAGACCCATCTCCAAAAATAAAATAAATAAAACAGTAACTGTAAACATGTTTGTGTATTAATGGCCAAAAAAAATAAAAAAATAATTGATTAAAATAATAATAAAAATAAGAAGAAGAAGAAGAAGAAGAAGAAGAAAAAAAAAAAAGGAAAGAAAGAAAGAAAGAAATCAGTATCAAATGTAAAAACAAAACAATTGCTAAAATATCAAACAATCAAAATAATAATTAATTTTTTAAAAATTTAATAATTATTTATTATTTCTGGAGCTGGAAGATGGCGCCGCGCATAGTTGCAGCGGCTCAGTGCTCTCTAAAACAATGCTGTATGTGGCTGCAAAACAATGTTGTATTAGGCCTATTCTTTGTTGTCTTTTATAACAGAGAGGAATTATTGTATATCGGGAGAACATGCAAAGCACTTATAACCAGTGTCTTCCAACACTCGCACAGCATTCCATCAGGAATAGCCAGAGTACCGGCGTCTCCATGGATTGCTTCACCAATCTGCAAGTGCAGGAGACGGAGGAGGGAACGTAAACAAAAGCGGGGCTGCAGGTCAGGCGTCTTGGCTAGGGCTCCAAAGAGACCATCACTGCCTAGTCTCAAATGCCCGATCCCTCAGGAATAAGATGGACGAACTACATCTAGATATAGCAAGCCGGTCAACCATGAGATAGCTCCTTGATAATTATCACTGACAGCTGGCTACACCCGGGGATCCCAGACGCAACAGCTGAGCTAGCGGGTCGCTCATTACATCGAAGCGATAAAACAGAGGACTCGGGTAAGAGCCGTGGAGGCGGACTTTGCATATATGTAAATGAGGACTGGTGTACAAATTCTCCTGTCACCGATAAGCACTGTTCACCTGACCTGGAGCTGCTAGTAGTTAAGTGTAGACCTTTTTATTTGCCACGTGAACTCACTGTTGCTGTGGTAACAGCGGTCTACATTTCACCAGACGCCAACGCTAACTTAGCACTGGGCCATGTACTAGCAGCTATAGACAAACAGCAAAACAATTACCCAGAGGGCATTTTTATTGTGGCTGGTGATTTTAATCATGCTGATCTTGAAACTGTGATACCCAGCTTTGATCAGCATGTCAAGTGTGCAACGCAAGGGAATAATACACTGGACTGTGTATACTCTAATATTAAAAAGGGATGCAGAGCCTTCCCCCTCGCACACCTTGGCCAATCTGATCACCTGTCACTATCCCCAGCGTATCGCCCTGTTATTAAATAGCAGAAACATTGACAGAAGTATTAAGAGGTGGCCTGAGGATGCATCTCTACAGCTACAAGACTGTTCTGAACGAACAAACTGGACCTTGTTTTTTAACCAGGATGTGAATGAATATGCCTTTACTGTTCTCTGTTACATTAGAAACTGTGTTGAAAATATTACTATGAACGCACGCATCAGGATTCACCCTAACAAGGAACCTTGGATGACTACGGAGGTATATGCCCTTCTGAGGGAACGCAACATAGCCTTTAAATCTGGGGACAGAGCGTTATATAGCACAGCCAGGCACAACTTGAAAACGGGCATCAAGCAGGAAAAAGCTGTGGACAAGGAAAAGACTGAGGGCTACTTCACCAGCAAAGACCCAACACGGGTTTGGCAAGGAATACAACAAATAACCAATTACAGGGGCAGCTGTGAACCACCTACAAACATCAATGCCTCCTTGGTAGAGGAGCTCAACCGTTTCTACGCCCGCTTAGAAACATTGGGAGCAGATAACGGAGCCGCTCCTCCCCTTGCTGACACAGACCTCACACTTACGCTAACAGCAGAGGAAGTGAGAAGACAGAGAAGGACAGGAAATCCCTCAATCGAGTTATAAGATCTGCCGAAAACTCATCGGACTTCCATTGCATGCGCTGGACAACATCTTTCAGATCCGCTGCCTAAGCCGAGCGCATAATATTCTGCAGGATGAGACACACCCCTTAAACCATCTCTTCTCCCTGCTTCCATCTGGCAGGTGGTGTCGGGCTCTGGGAGCACGCACCTCCAGGTTGCAGAACAGTTTTCTCCCCTGGGCTATCACAGAACTGAACAAACATGACCCTCCACCCCCCCGTTAGCCCAGCTGAATTTTTTAGATAGGGATTTTATTATTTTTATTTTATTGATAGCTTTGTTAAACATTAGGTCTTTGGCGGGAAAAACATTTTTAATTAATGATTTTATAATAACTCACAATCTTAATTTCATGTTTTTAACTGAAACTTGGTTGGACCAAGATAACAGTGCAGCTGTCCTTATCGAGTCGACCCCTCCCAACTTCAGTTTTATGAGTGAAGCCAGAGTGCATAAGAGAGGAGGTGGAGTTGCCATTTTGTTTAATGACTCCCTCCAATGCAAAAAGATTTATTATGGGAATTTTGCTTCTTTTGAATATGTGGCTCTTCAGCTGAATTCCTCTTCTAGAGCTATTTTTCTAAACATCTACAGGCCCCTAAATACTGTGCAAACTTTTTTGATGACTTTGGTGAACTGCTGTCTATAATCTGTGTTGACTTTGACAGTGTGGTTATTGTTGGTGATTTTAACATCCATGTTGACAACCCCAGGACAGAGGGACTAAAGAACTGTTCTGTGTTCTTGATAATTATGGACTGACCCAACATGTGACGGAGCCCACGCACAATAAGGGGCACACTTTGGACTTGGTCATCTCCAAGGGTCTGGACATTCCCAAGGTTGTGGTGACTGATGTTGCTCTCTCTGATCATTCCTGTGTTTGCGTTTGCTAACTCATTTAATCCACACGGCTGCTCTTTAATTGCTTTTACAAAATCAACAAAATGTCACCAGGCAGAACTTAATTGAATCTACCGATATGTTTGATGACAAAACACTTGTTAGAAGAAAGGCTGTATGCGATGTAATGCTAGATAATGTCATGAGACATTGGCTAGCGTCATACGTTCAATGATAGTTGTTGTTTCTGCTCCATTTTCAGCTTATGTTCCATTAGAACAGCGATTAAAAGCTGCTTACTGTAGCTCTGCAAAATAAGAAAAGTGGCATTGGTTGCTAGGTAACAGACATAAAAGTTGAATGTTTGAGTATTCAGGATTTCCTAACCTGAGATAAAGTAGGATAAAGTAGGATAACATAGGATTCCTAAAATTAGTTAGGAGTTGCTTCTCTAATATCAAATTGGGGAAAATCCTATCTTAGACTCTTCCTATCTTGACTTAAGACTTAAGATAGGAACTTTCTGTAATGCGGCCCCAGATCACCACAAGTCTTTTCTGAGGAAAGAGGAGGAGGTTCATCTTCCTGAAAACAGTATAGTTGTTTTCCCTCCTGGACTTTCCACAAATCCAGTTGTGGCTGAGATGATATAAGCAGCATGCCAAAGCCACAGTAGGGTAGAGCAGTCTACAGTCAGGCAGACATCTTTGCTTTGCTGACCAGCCAGACTGTCAACATGCATCATCTCTTCAGTAGGCTCTCTTCATGTTTAGAAACAGAGCTATGAAAGGAGGTCCAACAGAAGTTGAAAATCAGTTGTTGCATGCTGTGATGTCAGCTTGGGTAAGAAAATGGGACTCTATTGTGCATCAATCTCTGACCCTTGCAGGGAAACCTTTGTACTCTATCGGCTGTCTGTTCATCTTGAATTTTTTCACAACAAGAGATAAACTTCTTTATCAATCTCTAAATGACTGAAGCCACCAGGAAACACAAGCCTTTTGTATTTACTTCGATTTACTTCAAGAAAAATTTTTATGTCAGAGACATAACTGCTGACAGAGATTTATGTCATTAAACACTGAAGTCAATCCAACTTTTCATCAGGACAATAATGAAACAATAAAGAAATAAAAAGGATTTAAACTGCATTTCTTCTTCCTCATGATGTCGCTTCACATCAGATCACAGGAAACTGCAGTAACTAGAATACTTTGAAAATGATCGATATTAACAGATTACACAAAACACACACAGACAGCCGATTTCACCTTCAAACAACCTGAGAAACAAGCAGGGAGAGAAGGTACCAGACAGATTGTGACCAGAGATTGATTGAGAAAGTGGGTGAAGACCCGTCCTGTGCACCATCTTATCGACCTACAATGTTCTTGTTATGCTTGTGGAATTTTTGAAGCATTCATTTATTCTTTTAATACACACTGAGGTGTAAAGAAAGAAATTTTGAACATTGCGATTATCGCGACTGCCCTACTTAAGATGACAGAAACCCAGATTAAAGAGGTGACGTTGGACTGAGGTGATGATCAGATCAGAGGGAGGAAGGTTATCTTACCGTGCACAAGGATCACAAACACCACAAACATCTTCATCTTCCTGTAGAAACTCCAACAAGCACAAAGTCCTCTTTAATCTGCTTCTCACTAAAGGAAGTCTTCAGAAACCCAGTGAGGACATCAGCTCACAGCCAGCTGTCCCTTTGCTCCTCCTGATAATCTGCTGACTCTGTCAGAAAACTTTACTTTCGACTGACCTACAGAGGTAAATTCCCTTATCTGCACTGCCGCAGAAACGCTGTGGTGGGGCAGATAAGGGAAGGAGTAAGTTAGGTCATGTGAAGAGCAACACTAACAGCATCTGGAAAGAAATGGTCTTTTTTTGTTACATTTCAGTTCATGTAATTGAGAAATAGCATAACAAAGTATATATATTTTCCTAACCTGTGTTTTGTGTGCCTGTGTTTGTGACAGAAAGGGTGCCTGTGAGGATCTGTGTGGCCTAAACAGTGTTACAAAAGTAATGCAATTACATTAATGTGTTGCTTACTATATAAAAATTGGCGTTTCATCCCCCACCTCATGTGACGGCGGAGGACAGGAGACTTCATCTGCTCTGCCCTGTCAGAGCGCTGAATATTATACTCTTCCCGGCTTCCAGCATCTTCTAAATCCTGGTGCTGCAGAAAGTTCTGACATGTGGTTTAACTTGACTCTTAACTTCCTGTCAACTTCACATCTGTGGCGAAATTACCAGATAAAAATGCTGTTTTAAGTTGCTGCTATTGCAAACTGAACATTTCCTGCTGCTGAAGCTTCACATTAAAAGTATTTAACTGGCGAAACACGAGTTGACTTTTACTGTGAAGCAGGCACAGGAAATGCAGCGTGTCAGTGAGATCAGCACTGACCGCCATCGTTCACCAAAATGAATCTACAAAACCTCACCTTCCCAACTCCTTTCACGTTCACTGCAGACTCACGGTGTGCAGCACAAAGTCAGATCGTGGCTGCTCACATCATGATGGAAAAAGACCAGTTACTGCCGGTTTAGTTTAGAGATCTTGAATTAGGGGTTTTCATAAGCTGTAAGCCATAATGATCGAAACTGTATCAGATAAAGGCTTGAAATATCTTACTTTGCATATAATGCACGATATGTTATTTTTTCAAGTTTCACCTGTAGCTCTCAGGTAAATAAGATTCAATGGCGACACTTAACCGGTGGGAGGCAGCAATGCACTAAAACAGTGCCGAGACTGAGGGCAGAAAAGAAGAAGAAGAAGGCAAAGAGCGTGATTGGACAGCAGCAGATCTTTTTTTAAAAGCAGAGGAAGCACGTTCACTGCTGGATCAGCCAGCTGCTGTTTGAAGCCTTTCTGAATGAGTCGGACGTCTTTCTAAAATATCTGAGAGAGCACGGAGCTCCTGGATCTCAAGAGCTCCGACAGTCCCAGAGGAGACCTGCTGGAGCTCAGAGACCAGGACCACTTCAAGAGCGGAATGGAGCAGGACAACCAGGACCCGGAGCCCCGGAGCAGCAACGTCCCCGGAAGACAAACAGCAGGCTCGAGCTCTGATAGCACCGATGTTCAGGTCAGTGTTCATGAACACAGCTAGCAGCTAACAAGAAGCTAACGTGGCGTTAGCTCGGCCTGGTTCCGACACGTAGCTTCATATTGACTGTAAACAAGATGTAATGTAGCAGGATTCAACAGCGGAGCCATCAGAACCCCGTATCTCTACAGAACCCACACTTAATGTGACGGTCGGAACCGAGCAGCTCTCTGGTAGCAGGTAGCCTGCTGCTGGGGGTTAGCATGCTAGCTAGCTCCGTTAGCTCGGCCGTTAGTTAAATCACATTGTTGTGAAAGCTGTTTGGCTTTTTAGATGAAGCCTTCACTGTCTGAAACCCTCTTTTACATTTCACGTCACACATTTATTATGTTTGTGAGAAAACAAAGTTTCCCTGCTTTATTCATGGTTAAACCAAACTGGACCAGGTCCGGATCCAACCCCCGGTAGAACTAAACCCGGACTGGATTATCCCAGAGAGACAAAACACTTTATATGAAACCTTTATTCTGTTAGGAACTTGACTGTTTTAATTAGCACACGCCTAAAACAAGCTCCAGTTTAATTTGAAAGTTGATAGCTAAAAGAGAAGCACTGTGTAAAATGTGCGATTCATAATGAAACTGAAAAATGCCAGTCTGAGGCTTGCTCTGCTCCCAGCAATCAATTTTACCTGTTTTATTGATCCATGACATATTACCTGATTCAGTGTTATCTATTCTGCTGGCCCCAATTATTAAAGCTGGAAAGGTTGGCTGCCTGGATAATTACAGACCTATAGCGTTGGCCAGTATCTTATCCAAGGTAATAGAAAGAATCCTCCTTGATAGAGTGAGTGGGTGTATCTCTTCCCTGGATAATCAGTTTGGATTTAAGCCAAAACACGGCACAGACATGTGTATTTATGCTCTTAAGGAAACAGTGACTTTGTATAAGGTTTTATTGATGCCTCCAAAGCATTTGATCGAGTGAATCACAAACAGCTTTAAGTTGAAGCAAAGGAGAGTGTCTGGGTATATTGTGAGGGCTCTTGCCTATTGCTATGCCCACCAGCAGAAACATATCAAATGGGGGGGGCAGTATATCTGCCCCCTTTAGAGTGTCCAATGGTGTCAGGCAGGGAGGAATCTTGAACCCTGTTTTTATTTAATTTATATATGGACGAACTGTCAAGGAGACTTAAAGGTTGCAACACTGGCTGTATGATTGGTGGCATGCTGGTGAATTATGTTATGTATGCAGATGACCTTGTTAGTTTTAGTCCGAGTAGTGCTGGGCTGCAGGAGCTTCTTCATATATGCTCTGACTATGGGGTGGAATTTGATATAAAATACAATTCCAGCCAAAGTGCTGTTTTAATATGCAGAACGAAACAGGATAAAAGGCTTAATTTTCCTGTGTTTATGGCAATAATTGTCGTGAGCTCTGTAAAAAGATTAAATACCTTGGTCATTGTATTACAGATGATGACATATACAGACAGTGTTATACGCACAGGCAAACACCACAGTACGTAAGTTTAGTCCTGCTCTACTCAAGTTAAAGTGGCTCTGTTCAGAGCTTACTGTACACCACTGTTTACTGCCCATCTGTGGTCTTCTTACAAAAAATCCAGTCTGCAGAAGTTAGAAGTTGCTCACAATGATGCAATTTTACTTGAGGATCCCAGGGGAGGGAGTGCCGGGCAGATGTTTGTATCTGAAAGCACTTTTAAGAAATTTGATGTTTAAGTTTATGCAACGTCTGGATGAGTCTACCAACAGTATCATGGTGACACTCTCAAATCCCCTAGTGAGCTGCTCCAGGTATCAGGACTGAGAGTGCATTGGCTGAAATTTCTATGTATTTTAATTTTTTTATTTTATTTTATCTGTCCTGTTTTTTTTTTGGACATGAGTCTGGCAAATAAACTGAACTGAACTGTTATCCGAATAGTCCATTATTCATTTCAATAATCGACTATCAAAATAGTCGTTAGTTGCAGCCCTAGTCTCCATCCTGACACTTTTAAATTGTCGAAATGTGCTGTTTACACTGTAAACCTGCACCAACCTGGAATCAGGGACCAATAACCAAACATGAGCCAAGTATGATCAGTCTAAAAGGGGGTTTGTCCACCTGTAGATGGCAAACAGAGAAGGGTGAGTCTGTACACTGACCGTGGCAACAAACTCTTACTACAACGTTATACACAAATAATCACAGGCAACGACTTCTTAAAATTATAATAGGATTTATTCAACTCAAGCATAGATCAACAACTTTAGCAAGTAAATCACTTAACTATTCTAAGCAAAAATGAAATGGTCAATAAAACAAAACATACATTCAGCATGTTTGCCTGTGTGTGGGTGAGAGTAAGCGAGGGGGGGGTGGATCTGACCACGTGAGGAGTTGCAGATCCGGTTCAGAGTGGACTGCAGGCCAGCTGATTTTGGAATCAAGATGTCGCTTCAAACCATGTGATTTCAAAATGGCAGAAAATCTCTCTCCCCTGAACTAAAAAAAATTGGAGCCTTTTGGTGCTAGCCCGCTGTGGGTCACAGGTCTAGTTAGCTTCAGAGATCATGTGGTGTGTGCATGTGGGGTTAGTAAGCAGAAGGAGGAGAGAAACGCACAGAGAAACTATATACAGTAAACCAGCCTATCCTACAGCCCCCAGCAGTCAATGGTCATTCAGCAGCGGTTGCTGGCTTTGGATTGGATAGAAAGTGCTATTGTATCTCAGAAAGGAGAAAACACCAAAAATCCTTATTACTGTTGCTACAACTTTATCAATGAGAGGGACGGTAGTGAACTTACACACAATACTGATACGTTTCCACACAGTAACAGGAACAAAGCAGTAACAGCCCAGCGGGTGGTACCGGACACAAACAACGTGTGGAGCACGGAAAACACACAGCAATGAAACAAGACACCGCTGTCTTTAAATATGACTTTGGAGTTTCTTGACAGAAATCAACCACATGAAGCTTGTACAAGTTACAATAACAAGGTTATAGGAAAGGGGTATTCAGTTAGAATTGAAAGGGGTCCAGTTAGAGAACATTTCCCGAAGCAAAGGTCCGAAACATCATAACGACTAACTTGGGTCATCATTCATTGTCATAACATATAGTTGTATCAGCATATGTTAACAGTCAACAACTGACAGTATTTCCCATCAAACTGGAGGGATAATAAATAGGAGTGCCTCTAACGTGTTGCTTTGGTAGCGAGTGGATGCGTCCGTCCTTTCAGGAAATCTGGCAGTTTCTCTCGGCTCGGTTCTGACGATGTCGGTAGGTTCAACGGCACAGCTGATTCGTTGGCGGCAGCAACAGGAATCAGTGAAGTCGACGTTGGTTGAGAAGGTAGAGCACAGAACGTGATCCGCTCTCAGTCAAGATCCACAATTGTTGGAAACACAAAGAAACATAATAGAGGTAAAAAGGAAAGAAGAAAACAGAGTTGTTCGTCCAGTGACTGAAGTATTCAGGAACAAGTTCAGCGCTGAAAGAAAAGACCACCTGTTGCTGCTGGTGCAGTTGCAGAAAGGTAGAGTTTGTTTACCTCCTACAGTCCTGTGACAGACTGGGATGGCAAAGAGGGTTCAGAGCTGTTTGGGTTTATACCTATGAAAAGCGCTGTGAGATAACTGTTGTTGTGATGTGGCAAAATGGCTGCACTTCCTGGGATTACTCCGCCCCCTGAAAGCTTTGGCCAATACAAACCTTTGGTTTGGTTTTAAACGCTTAGACTTCACAGGTAGGCTGAGTTAACTGACAGGGCCATTTGGGCTTTCCATTGTTCTGACTCCTGTGTGTAGTCCAGCTGCATGGCCAGGCTGTCCAACAGGCCGGGTCAGGCTGGTAGGATATCAGAAGGCCCAGTACATAACTAGTTACCAACAGGTTGCTAATGCCAACCAACATTGTCATGCACCGTATCTTTTGGCTATTTGGAACAAAGCATCTTAGCAAACCATGAAAATTTGTTTCTAACCACCAATGGAAAGGTTATTATTAAACTGAAAGTGAATGTTTTTACTTTCTATCAGTGTGAACAGACTCCTAAAAAACATCATTAAATCCATAATGATAAATCTACATAGGCCTATTTAACTAGAAACTGCTCTGACTGCACCCAAGGAGGTCACTGAGGAGTGATGGTTAAAATATGTAACTCTGATTGGCATAATATATTAATCAACCGGTTTTGATGCTATTATGCATCTGTGCCGTTAATGTGCATGAGACACCTGTAGTTAGGCCTACTGGTGGAGCAAAATTCCATTCACCTTGCAAAAATATTACAGTTAAGTGTGGAATTTGCGACACAACAAAATAAGAGCATTATTGTAAACGCTAGATGGTTTTCTATCACATGAGAGAGAGCCCATCATATCACAAGTCGTAGGTGGTAGCAGATGACTTTAATGCCACAGGGTACAGAAGTCTGAGGCAGCTAAACAAACTGTTGTCGGGCAGTGATTGGTATTTTCCATAATTATACATGTGCAGTATGACTGACTGTAATAGACAGTATTCTCACTATGTGGTACAGTAGGTTAGTAGGTGATTTCAAAGATGTGCTCTAATGTCATTTATGGTTTTAGATGGCTCGCTCCACCATGACATCTCACTTACTGTGTTTCTCTGTTGATATAGAGAAGAAGAAGAAGAGAGGGGCTAAAATGTCACCGCTGTCAGCACTGTGACAAATCCTTCACAACATCTGGATATTTGAAGATTCATCAGAGAGTTCACACTGGAGAGAAACTGTACAGCTGTGAACAATGTGGGAAAACTTTCACTGCATCAGGTGACCTAAAAAAGCACCAACGTGTTCACACTGGAGAGAAACCTTACTGGTGTAAACAGTGTGGAAAAACTTTCACTGCATCAGGTGACCTAAAGAAGCACCAACGTGTTCACACTGGAGAGAAACCGTACAGCTGTGACCAGTGTGGAAAAACATTTGCTGTATCAGGTACCCTAAAAAAGCACCAGCATGTTCACACTGGAGAGAAACCGTACAGCTGTGAACAGTGTGGAAAAACATTTGCTGTATCAGGTATCCTAAAGAAGCACCAGCATGTTCACACTGGAGAGAAACCTCACTGCTGTGAACAGTGTGGAAAAACTTTCAGCAGATCTGATACGTTAGAAGTCCACCAACGCAGTTCACACTGGAGAGAAACCTCACTGGTGTGAACAGTGTGGAAAAACTTTGCTCATTCAAGTGTCCTAAAAGCACCAGCGTGTTCACACTGGAGAGAAACTGTACAGCTGTGACCAGTGTGGAAAAACTTTTGCTCATTCAGGTGACCTCAAAAGCACCAACGTGTTCACACTGGAGAGAAACCTCACTGGTGTGAACAGTGTGGAAAAACGTTCTCACAATCAGGTACCCTAAGAAGGCACCAACGTGTTCACACTGGAGAGAAACCGTATAGCTTTGGCCAATGTTGCAAATCTTCTACCAACAGGTGAACCCTTGAGCAAGGATTATACTTCCCTCATCCACTACTACACGAAGGTCCACTTGGGGCTGTACATATCAATTATTTTTCACATGTATTAATCCAAGGATTATTTTTTTGATCAGATGATTAATATAACGACTAATTAGATAAAACAGCAATTTCATTTTTGTGGTTTGTCATTAAATTATTGTGCAAGAAAAATGCTCCACATGTTGATTATTGTCTGTGATTTCTTTATGCTAATTACTTACAAGTTTAACGTTTCTAAAGTTTGTTGTAGTGGCTCAACCTATTTTTAATGTCCCGCCTCCTCCTGGCTGTGATTGGTAGGTTCACAAAAAGTGACTTTGACAAGCTACTATGCACACAGCTGCATGAAAGGTTCATTTCCGGCCTGTCAGACTATGTGATGGCAGAATAGAGCTACGGGCTCCCGACAAAAATAATTAAAAGCCGTCCAATATAACTGTTTTCAGAAAAGAGTAGTTTAAGTAATAGTAGATATAACGGGCAAGCAAAATGCCTAAAAAGGACAAAAAGAGACTCACACAAAGTAACGACCTCGACGAATATCAGGGCTGGACTGGGACAATAAAACGGCCCTAGCATTTTTGCTCAGACCGCCCACCACAATTGGTCGGACACAACCAACCAGTACAAACTGAGATCTAAGTGCCATGGACCACTGTACCAGTGCAAGTGGACCAGTGATCAAATGTGGCAAGTGGAATAGGGCCTACACAAAGTGAGGGCATCCAGAGAGAGAGAGAAACAAGAATGATGACTGATGGAGTAAAATGATCACCATACAAGTATCTTTAATAGAAAACAATGTAGAGAGATGGTTGTACATATGTTACTTACTTAGTGGAAATGGCTGCATGGTCCTCTGAACATCCTCAAACAATGAACTAAAAATGTGAGGGCATCCAGAGAGATAGTGTTAGTGTAAAGGGAATCATGAGTCACATTTTCAGTCAACAATATTATTAATATTTGTATAATAATATCAATAATCTCATCTCACCTTACAATAACAGCAGTTTCCCCAGTAGCTTGCTCTTCTCTGCAACTCTGTCTATTACAGTGTCGTTGTCCAAAGCCACAAGGATGTCCTTTTCAGTGGCCATCAACATGAAGGCTTCCAATTTACTGGCAGACAAGCTGCTCCTCAGTCTGCTTTTGATGTATTTCACGGTTGAAAATGATCGTTCGCAGGCCACCTGGGTTATCGAAAGTGTCAACAAAAACTTATACGCAAGTCCAAGCAGGGGATATGTATCAGTGAGCATGTTGAATCTCTTGAGAATCTGATAGCAGCAGAGTGGGCAGTCTTTGCAGGAGGCACATCTTTTGTTGATGATTTCCATGTCCTCTTCCTTTCCATCAGATCCATCCTCCACCGTCCTGGTCACATATTCATCCAGTGGTGACTCTTTCAGCTTGTCCCGCTAAGCTTTTTAGCTCATACTGCAGGTTGACAACTGTTGCCCTGCTATCAAATTTAACTAGGCATTTACTGAGGTCATCAAGTGCAGATTTAGGAGAGCATGGTTTCGGATCAGGGAGAAGTTTTGGGATCCAGAAATGACAAATCTGCATAAAGAGAGCCATGTGTCAGAAATCTTTGGTGGATGTGCTCAATGTGTCTGTGTCTCTTGTCATGGCTCTCCTTCTCCCAAATGTTCACTCTCTGATATGACTCCCTGATGAACACTGCTGTGTCATTGAGGAGATCAAACAGTGATCCACTCTCTATCACTATGTGAGTGGTATCAGACAGCACAAGATTGAGGACATGTGAATAGCACCATACGTGTACATGGTTGGGGGAATGTGATGCCAGCAGTGCAGAGAAGCCTCTGGACTGCCCCTGCATATTTGAAGCTCCATCTGTTGCATTTCCAATGCACAGACTTGAGTCCAGTTTCAGTTGCTCAAGGACCTCTGTTAGCAAGTTGACAAAGGACTGCCCAGTGGACGTGCTGCACCGGACAGGGTACTATCAAGAGTTATTTGGCATGGGAGAAAATCAAGGATAAAATGTCAAGCTCTCCAACTCCAAGGATGGGGGGGCTGGCATTCCCTTGTTTAAAAGATTATTATGTTTCGGCCAATTTGAGAATTTTGTTGGTGCAACTATAAGGAGAGATGGAAAGAAATTGAGGAAAGTGTGTCAGGGGATATTCCTATTCAGGCAAGGTTAGGAGATAAAAAATTGCTCAGAAGCTTTATGGAAACAAGTAACAAATGGATCAATTCAAGTCTGAAAACTTGGCCAGGCGTTGTGGGTAAAATTGGCCTATTTGAGGAGATAAAGATCCTGAGATGGTCTTCATATGACCTCGACTTTACTCCAAATAAATTGGTGTGATATTGATATTAGCTATAAGAGATGGGTTAAACAAGGTCTCACATTTTTCAGTCAGAGGTCACAACATGGTTTAAACAATAGTGACTTCTTCAGGTACCTTAGTAGTTCTATTCCTGAAAGCCGAAGAGTGTTCAAGAACCAACTGTTAAGTGTTTTTAGTTGTGCCTATGGGGCTAATTCAGGTCTTAGAATAATTTCAAGACTTTACAAGGAACTGAGAAAACTAGTAGCACTTAAGCAAAAATGGGAAAAGGAAATTCACAGCTGTATTACAGAGGACATCTGGACAGAATATTGTAAATTTCAATGGAAGATATTGTGCTCAACCTCTTGCAGAGTATTTGGCTGGAAGAGTCTCATCACTCAGGTTCCTCCAGCTGTTGGAGAAATTGCGGCTCTCAGGAGGCAAATCACTTTCATTAGTTCTGGGCTTGTTCCATCGTAAATGCTTTCTGGCCTAAGATCTACACAGAACTAGGTGAAATATTTGGGACAAAAGTTCCTTTTAGTTGGGATGAACTACTCTTTGGGTTTCTACATTCAACATCTGCTAATAGTAAAACAAAAAATCAAATAGTCATGAGGCACCAAGAGATTCTCATCCCTACTGCCCAAACAGTATTCAAATTCAATTACTTTAATTGAATTTGTCCTTTAATACGCAGTTGTCTCTGATTGTCCACTTCATCGCTATTCATCTGTGACAACATCTGAGCCTCTTAAGGTCGGCAACAGGTCTTCTCCTGAGCGATCTCCTGAGCGATCTCTCGCCACCCTGAGAACGAGTTTCCATTATGTAATCAAGTTGTGGTTTTGTGCTAAACTGTTTTTTATATTTATTGAGTACAGTTGTCCAGAAATTCACCAGCAGAACTTACAACAAGTCATACCATATTTTTAAAAAGTCATAAGTGCATAATTTGACACTATTAAAACTTAAACACACAATTATTAAAAAAAAAAAAGATTAACATATTTTAATGGTTAACATATCAAACGTGAGTATAAAGTGTTGCACCTTCTGAAAAGGTTGACTGGTCTCATGAATCGTCTCTCACAGTGTACATGTCCTAATCTCATTCAGTAGTGCTGCTACTGACCTGCAGGTATCATCTTCATTCAGTGGATAGAAAAAGTCTCCACCCCCCTGTTAAAATGCCAGGTTCTTATGGTGTAAAATAATGAGACAAAGATAAATCATGTCAGCACTTCTTCCACCTTTAATGTGACCTATAATGTGAACAATTCAATAGAAAAACAAACTGAAATCTTCGAGGGGGAAAATGAAAAACAAAAACCTTAGAATAACCTATAGTACCTAATATGTAGCAGGTGTCCAGACCTGAGGACTCATGTCATGCTGTTTGGACTCTGAACAAACACCTCGGTAGTTTTACTTCACATGTAGAGACACAGGAAGGACACAAACTTACATAGAAAATTAAACAATCTACTAAATGAAAACAGTCCCACTTGTACAAACTGTGATGTCACACCAATCAAACTATTATTAAACTAATGATTAGAGCTCTGTAGAAAGATTAACATAAACAGGGTAATAATTACAGAACATAAGCCTCTGTTTATATTATTCTTAGCGTTTCAGCTGACAGCCATATGCTCTGTACTCAGTTTGGTACATAATGTGACCAATACTTTGATTAATGGAGTCCTCAACATTGAATTTGATAGATGAAGTATGTTTATTTGTTCACTCCATCTACCAAAAAGATGAGCTTTACTCTTCAGGATTCTCCCCTAAAATTTCCTTTCGTTATGGCAATACCTGCAGACTCTTTACTACCATAAGACACCTGAACCCTTGAGCTTTTACACCTCAGGAGAAAAAAAATACGATCCTCATTTCAGCCTAAATAGTTACGACCTGTTTCTCATATTTTGGGCACATGGACCAAGGATTTAAAAAGGGCTGTTTTCAAAATATAGATACAGAAATATATATCATTATGTACTCCTCCTATACTGATGCTTCTATTGATACATCAACAAATGCTGTGACACAGTTTTGAGAAAGAAACAGGCAGGGAAAAGCACATTTTGGTGAGCAGGGGCATTTTTTAGACAAAACATTAAATATATTAGCACTTCCTTACCAATTTATTTAAATTCCCTTACACCTTTGCAAATGTTTAACCCCCAACATGTTTCTACAAAATAATCAGTTCACAGAGAGACAATGTTTTTTTTTAGAATTCACTTTGGCAGCAACAGCAAAGTAAACTCTGCCACAATGTGCATGTTTTCAATGCTGCTAGTATATATTTAGAAAAAACGACTGCACCAAGGAGAGGGACACAGTTTCACTAGTGATTAGTTTATTTTTCACAATAAATCCTTTTAATTCTTTTGGTCTTATTGGATCACATAACACTCAGTTTCGTTAGGACTTGGTTTCACATCTGAGGGAGGGATGTCCGTATCATCAGCATACAACAAACCAACAGAATGGATAGTTATTAGATGAGGAGCCTCTACGATCATAAATATAAAGTTACTGCTTAAGGCAGGACACTTTTTCATATAGCGGTCAACTTTCAGATTTGGGTCTATTTTGCTTCCATCTCTTCTTTTACTCTCACGGAAAGAAAACTTCCAAAATACACATTTAGATGGAGTTTGTTTTAAGCCTACATATTAAACATTTCAAGGGAGAAGAGTCTTGATGTGAGTCATTACCTGGGGAAGTTCTGTGGTGATCTGCCTCAGTTATTTCCTTTATCCCATTCACCTGCAGTGATTAAGTAGGCCACAGTAACATTAGCCTGTATGAAGAACCATGACAAACTGACTTAGCTTGACTTTAGCCGACTTATTAGCCTTAGCTCAGCTCATGAGTCAGGCATGTTAGAAAGACTTATATTTTCCTTTTGTCTTTTTGCGAATCAGCTGTAAACTCGAGGAACTGGTAGTTTAATCTTTTGTTCATCACCTCCATCCCGCTCACCTCCAAACAAGCCGAGAAAAACACTGCTGGGAGAGAGAGGGAGGGAGTTTTATAATCAATAAAAATAAACACCAATTAGAATACAAAAGGTTCACCGGAGATGTTCAGAGATCGGTGCCACAGAGTTTATTCCCACAGAGATGCAGGTAAACCAGCATCCCTGTAGGTCGGAGGATGGAGTCGACCTGTGGTCCTCTGTGCTGGCCTGACCGCTCCTCTCCTTATGGTCAACTTCTTATCCTCTGCTGCCATCTGTTGATCAAAATTAATACAAGAATAACATGTGTAATGCTGCATCTATCATTAATGCTTGGTTTCTTACAGTAATCTTGACACGGTGCTGGCTGTATATGTCGTGTTTCTGCTCATCTTCAGTCTGTCCTGAACTCCTTAAGCGAGTTCACTCAAAGTTCACACAGGCTGTAAACATCAGAGGTTGGAGGTTGACACTCAAACCCTTAATCAGTAATGAAACATTCCCCTGCAGTCATAAATCTACAGTTCATAACAGCTGAACAGGGCGAGCAGAGTCTCAGCGTCTGCAGTCAGTCCTCAAGGATCCAGACCTCAGTGAGCCTGTTTCTGTGTTCAGAACCTCTAAGTAAAGACAAGGTGAACAGATTAAAATAAGGATAATTAATAAGATGATTAATAATGATTGGGGATAATCACTGATCCGCACTGCCCCCCTCACGTGTTTCACTGGTGTGTTTGCTTCAGACGTCATTTTAACTAACAAACTCCGAAGCAGTGGTTCGTTGAAAGTTTGAAGCGAGCGTCACTATCTGAGAGACCAGGACCACTACAAGAGCGGAATAGAGGAGGAGAACCAGGACCCGGAGCCCCGGAGCAGCGACCAGGACCCGGAGCCCCGGAGCAGCGACCAGGACCCGGAGCCCCGGCTTCAGCTCAGTCTGTTAGGACGTGACTGGAAGCTGTAAATCTGAAAAGAGGAACAACTTTCCAGTCCACTGCAGTGTTTGTGTTTCATGTTTGTTCTGCCATCTTTTATTCACCTATTTTGTAATTAAATTTTCTTGTTAGTTTCCATCGGACCCAGCCTCTCCTTTCTCAAAATCTGAATACGCAGCACACCCTGTCCCGATTGGCTGTCTTTCCTCATCAAAGTAAATGTGACGGTGTCTTAATGAACATGTAGTGATTCATATCAGAAGGCAGACCGTGAACAGTCAGCTCGGCTCAGTCTGTCCTTGAAGGCCGGAGGGACGTGGCTTTGATAAGGTTTCCATGGAAACCAGAGCGCTCCTCAGATAAGCAGCTTTTTCACACTAACATCGACCTTGTTCTCTGCACAACATGTTTGCAGCTGCTTTTACACATTTCTGTATCCTGAGTTCACTTTTTCTAAACTCTCCACTCGCTCACAACAACAGAAGTCAGCGTGGACTCTACAGAGAAGATAAACTTTATTGATCCCACAGCTGTTACAGCGGCTCCACAAACACCACAGAGAAGATAAAGAGTTACGTTTAGTGTGGATCACTTTTCATTTTTAAGTTGTTGGGAAACTAAACTCAAGTGAACTCAGTGTAAAAGAGTTCGGCCTCTTCCTGTGAGCGATGAACTGAAAGCCTGAGGGCTCTTGTTTTTCTCCACCTCACCGTTCTTGGAGGATCAGGTGGAGTTCAGCAGCTCACACTTGGCTCACAGCGTTTCACTCTCGAGTCCATTAGAAACAGATGGTTCCTGTCTCTCGTGCACACTTGGCATCTCTTCAGTCTCTCTCTGCATTTTCCATTAGTTGTGTTCATGCTCACCATCTTGTTGTGTTGTAAAGAAGCTGCTGTGGCAGAATGTGTAAGTTGAGTTTCTGTGTTCCAGTAATCAGTCAGGGCAGCAATGAGATCCTTATATGGAAGATTGTGCAAGAGGCAAAGCGAAAGTGATTGGACAGTGTTATGCAGAAAATTGTGTCTTTTATGTTTGATCTTTTAATATGATCGTTATTACTATTCTCTTTATGGATCATATATATCTGTATTGTGTTTTTATCCTTAACCTTTCCTCTCCTGTTCTCTGTATGTTGGTCTGTCCACATTTCCTAGGGTTTAGGTCAGAGCTGTGAGATTGTTTTGCTGTTTTCCTCTCCTGAAATGTTCATTCAAGGCCGAGAGAGGATCTCTGTATCAACAAGGCCCAAAGGTTATGTTGTGTTTAATAATAAAATTCTCTTGTCTGACAAAATACTGTTGTTTTTAATTAATCGTTTTCATCTCTTTCGAAACAACAAAGACATTAAAGAAAAATACTCTTTAAGTCTTTATACATTTAAATGTTGTATTTGTGAATGTAATATTTTCCCCGCAGACTCAGATAAACAGGTTCAAATATAGAGCCTAGGCTTTTCTTTACAATGAATATCAATCTTATCATATATATTTATTCTGCGCGATGTCTAAAGTCACGTTCTTCAAGAAATATTCCACACAAACACAAAATGAATGACAAATGTTTTCAGTTCCATTTTAGCAAAAAACAAACTTTTCCTCAGCATCAATCCGTGTAACACCAAAATCTGTGACTCTGTGACCAAAACCCAAACGATGATGTTTTCCTCAGGCGCTTAACTTCCCATTTGGGTCACAGAATCTGATAGGTCACAGATTTTGGTGTCACACCGAATAATTAGCCTAATACAACTGTTGTTCATTTGATCCACGTGTCACAGCAGTGAGCGCAGCGGTTACGTCAGATCCTGTTTACGATGGGGGAGGAGGGGAGATCCTCCGGAAGTTGTGAGGGAGACTGAGTAGTGACGAGGGTCCAGTAAAGCCGCTTCACTTTCCCAGCTGATCCAGTCCTGCCCGAGCTGGTAAAAGGTGAAACCAGTAGTTTGTTCTTGTGTCCTGGAGGCAGCAGCTCCCTGCTGGATCAGCCAGCTGCTGTTTGAAGCCTTTCTGAATGAGTCGGACGTCTTTCTAAAATATCTGAGAGAACACGGAGCTCCTGGATCTGAAGAGCTCCGACAGTCCCAGAGGAGACCTGCTGGATCTCAGAGACCAGGACCACTACAAGAGCGGAATGGAGGAGGACAACCAGGACCCGGAGCCCCGGAGCAGCAACGTCCCCGGAAGACAAACAGCAGGCTCGAGCTCTGATAGCACCGATGTTCAGGTCAGTGTTCATGAACACAGCTAGCAGCTAACAAGAAGCTAACGTGGCGTTAGCTCGGCCTGGATTCCGACACGTAGCTTCATATTGACTGTAAACAAGATGTAATGTAGCAGGATTCAACAGTGGAGCCATCAGAACCCCGTATCTCTACAGAACCCACACTTAATGTGACGGTC